>JAIKVD010000908.1:0-14037 GCA_024679075.1 Phytophthora uliginosa
CAAGTTCCAGCGCCTCTCGATCCTCTTCGTCCTTCAAGGCAGCAGCTTCTTTGGACAGCAGAGGCGGCTTTCGAATCCGCGCTCCTGGCTCCTGGTTGCTCTGCTCTTGGTTCATGGCCTCGACGAACACTGGCTGGACTTCTTCGTGCGGCCCTGACGTCGCCGGCGCGTACCATTCCTTCAGAGCCCTCATCCGATCTCGACTGCGTTTCTGCGAGCGCCGTTCAACGCGCTTCAAGTCGCAGGGGTCCGTGAGCCAGGTCTCCATTTCTCGTCGTCGAGCTTGTCGCTCCGCCTCTCGCTCCGCCTTCCGCCTCTGGTCGGCCGAAAACAATTGCTGTCGGTCCGCCTTCTCCTTCTCTCGCTTGGCCTTCTCCGACTTGTTGTGCTTGGACGCTTTCCGCTCCTGGAACTTGCGCTCGTAGCTGGCGAGGTAGGCGGACCGAGTGGAGGCGCTGTCGATGGACAGGCGACTCGTGTGCGAGTTGGACAAGGAAAAGGAACGACCCGATGCGCTGCCATCGTCCAGTCGACTGGAAGCGATGCTGCCCTCCGAGTATTCGCTGCGCACCGAGTCCATCTTTGCATCGACCACTTGGGCCGTTGCACGTAGCGCCCCTCCGATCTTAAGCAGACTGGAAGCGATGCTGCCCTCCGAGTATACCAGGAGCCAGGAGCGCGGATTCGAAAGCCGCCTCCGCTGTCCAAAGAAGCTGCTGCCTTGAAGGACGAAGAGGATCGAGAGGCGCTGGAACTTGTAGCGCCCCTCCGATCTTAAGCCATTTTTGAACGAATCGACATGATATATCATCAACGAGGAGGGCAGGAAGCCATACATTCGTAAAACAGATTTGCTTTGGTGGTGAGTTATCGCTAATTGGCGATAGATACCGTGGCACGGGTGCCAGCATTTTTGCGTTTCCACATGTGGAGGTACCGACGTAGTACTTGTGATTCCGTTTCGTCACCGCCCTGCCTTTCAAGCCCTCCAGCATCAGGAGCTTCCAGACCTCCTTGGGCTCCTTGCCTTGGTACAGCCAGAAGTCGAGAGTTTTCTGGTTGAGGTAGTTCGTGATCTTCCCCAGTACCGGGATGGCGCGTTCATCGTCGTTGGTGTCTGCCGCGTTGCCCACTCTCAAGAAACGCGTCGAGTGGACATGGACATCGATGGACGTTGAAAGCTTCGACTCAGAGACTGCATTGGCGCTGCAAGCAGAGCAGCGGCAAGAAGGAGAACGTAGCAAACGCGCATGATGGTACTGATACTGTAGAGTCCGGAGAAGCTCACGACCCCCAGGTTGTGCGTGGTGGAGGGCAAAACTGGAACTGGACACCAAGCCATCCAGGAAAAACAAAACTCGCCCACGGCATGATGAGCCAACTGCACATCCCAGACTGACTCCATTTTACCGCGACCTGCCATGCTATAGAGCAAGTAGACCGACCGCCTTCTGATCTGTAAGCGTACGCTGGAAAGCAGACCGCGAACGCTCGCTGCAGCGCCATAACTTCTTGCTCTAGCCATGCTGGTGACGATAGAGCTTACTGTTATTTTACCAGTAGTATTTTTTTAAGGAAAATAACGAGCGCACTTCATGCATTTGTGGAGAGCCGATGTCTGTAGCAGCCTGCTACAGACAATGTCAGACTGTCTGAGACATCGGATCAAAGTTTGATGTGCAGCGTAACGCTGCCAGCGTTTGATCCCGAAAAACGGCTGCGATTGGCATCAGAGGAGCTCGTGATGACGTGAAGCCAAGACACTGCTTTGAAACTTCGGACAGGTCACTTCATTGACACTCGAAAATACTTCGTACTTGGTGGAAATGCTCTAATTTATAATATTTATATTAATATTCCTGGTCCTGTAGTGCTAACGGTCACGTTAGGACGGACAGCCCAACAGGGATTAATTGCCTCCAGGACAAATAGGTATCGATTCAATACAAATTTCAAATGATAGGAGCTTATACAATTGCCTTTTGTATAAGGTATTGTACTTTTCGAAAGGATAACAGGTCAAAAGTATATGATATAGCAGGTTAACATGGAGGCTTAAATGGTATCATACGTTAAGCACGTAAGATCTCAGAGTGTTTAGCATACGAGCTTAACGTATGATACCATTTAAGTCTCCACGTTTGCTGTCGCCAACGTGGGTATGTCGAGGCGCGAAAAACTGTACTAACGTCAGCTGTTAGGCGTCGGGATGTGCGAGTGGTTTCAGCGCTCCCCGGTTGATGGGTTCGTAACGCCTACCGCTAGGCGGGTTCAGAGCGCATTGACGAGCTACGATGGTCGCTAACCTTACACATCCGGATAATATCCACGCTTTCAATCAATCATGCAGTCATGTGGGTTAACAATGTGCGGTTCATTTGGTTAGGGACCAGAGCCAAGAAGGAACCTTACTCGAAGAGCAAGGTGCCGAATGGCAACCCCCCAAATTGGTCCCTTGTCAAATGTACCACACGCCCCATGACGAGAGCAGTTGATTGTGCTAACACCAATCACTTGGCATCTGCGGCACACGATTCTGGGTCCGAATGCCTTGAGCGGGCTGTATAGCCAATGGAGTGCTGCGGCTGTATGCCGAGCGTGGCTGTATAGCCGGAGGGGGGATTCAGCAGTATGACTGCGGCCGGTGCAGTGCTTCCTTGGGGACTCGTGGCCCACGAGTCGTTAGTCTGCCCTCGATGGAGAACGATACCCCCCCCCCCCCCCCCCCAATATAATTGAGTTTTCCGGAAGGGGGCAGGCTGATGTTGCTTCATCCGGCGTAGGCCGCAACGGAACGTGCTCTTGACCTCTGCGTTGTTCGAACTTGCAGGTCCTCAACGCGGTTCAGCCCCTCAAACATCTTGGTCGCAGACTCGTCGTACGCCACATGCGTAGATTGCGATCTGCACTTGTATACACGCTGGCGATACCACTCGTTTGTGGCGATGTATGTGCGGGACTTGCACGGGTAAACCATCTCCCCCTTGGATGGCACGGTGGCGTCGCACAAGGAGTTGAAGGGGCGGAGAAGGCCGGTCGACTTGTGACAGCGTGTAGCCGGGCTTCCACCACGGCAGGCATGCCGTACTCGCTGTTCGCAAGCGTGACGGTCGTGTTGAGGTTGGCGCTGCTCACGCTCTCCGATTCGTACACGCCGATGAACACGCCGATGCCCCAGCACATGTTGATACTGAGCCACGTGCCGCGTGTTGGTCACGTGGCTGTTCACCAGAAGTAGTAACTGTGCGTGGTGAAGACCTTGGCTCCCCAGCCGGCGATGCCATGAAGACGCGAGGGCCCAGGTCACGCGCGCGCCGGGATGACGGCGTAGCCCGTGTTCGTGGCGAAGGCCATGCCGAGCGCCAGGATCATGAGGCAGAATGCGAAGGGCCCACGGGACCCGCCGCACGGTTGCGCTTGTACATGAAGGCGTAGATGCTGTGCACGAGCATGGCCATGCCCACGAGCTCCGTGTAGAAGGCTGTGTGGTTGGATATGTCGGGGCTCGGGGATGTGGCGGAGCCTTTGCGTGGTCTCGGGCTGCGGGCGATGGCGTTCAGGATCGGGTACTGCATGCCGTAAATGTCGAAGGCGCCGCAGAAGGCGCCCAGTAGCTGGCACGATAATCTTCTCAACTTGTGCAGGTCGCGCGCGACCTGCGTGTAGTTGGTCCCGTCGGGGATGGAGCCCTCGGACGAGTATTGTAGGAGGCCCGGTCGCCACGTGGCCTTCAAGGGGGACGCGAAGGCTCAGATCATGTGCGTGCCCTCGGGGTCAGTGCAGCGTGAGTGCCAGAGGAGACCAGGTGAACGATCAATTCTAGCCTGCCGGTCAAGCAGACGGCTTGCCTCTGGTGCTGGACTTGAACGGCGGCGTTGGTCGCAGGCCGTGGTGCGAGGCCGAAACCCAAAAGAACCGGAGCAACTTGTGGACCGTGTGGCGATTGGTGACTGGGTAAATCATGGCATCCATTTTCTGCTGCTGCTGCAACTCGCTTTCTGGTCTGCTGCAACTTGCACTTGGCGACTTCCTTTGCTTGAAAACACACTTTTTCCCCAGCTTCGTCCACTCCGCTTATCCGCTACGCTCACCAGCTTCGCTACCTAATGCATAGGAAATAAAACCATATTATGTGTCGCGCGCAGGAGATGCGCAATTTCATGTGAACGCAGCAGTACAAGAATGTTAGCACTACCAGCCCAACCCTCTAGTATAAATACAGTATATTATACTACAGTATTATATAATATACTGTAGTAATACTTCGAGGAAGTACTGAAAATCAAAACCTCTTGAGCTGCCAATCCACCAATCCACCAGCTCCTGCTACGGTATCTACACAGTCACGTTCTGGTTTATTGTCGCCAAAATATCACCAGCTCAAGCTTTCTCCCTGCGCGTCGTCTACGACGAGCAAGACACACAAAGTGGAGCAGAGGACGGATCTTGAGGACGAGCATAATCCAGATAGCCTTCGTCACTCGGCTCGTCAAACGGGCGTGTCAGTAGCTCGAAAATGTGTTGCACTCCATCGTAGTCGCCTTCATGCGCCAAGTCGATGGCCTTTTGGGCCACATGGTTGCGTAGCACGAACAACGGATTGACCTTCAGCATGCGGTGGCGACGCTCGGCATCACTCACAGCATCACCTTCATCTTTGATTCGCGAGATATAGACATCAATCCAGTCTTCCCACGCAATGCGGATGCTATCCACGCGTTCTTCATCCGTCGTCGCGTCTAGCATCTCCTTCGCTGCACGATTGGCCTTCATTTGAGCAACGAGCTCGTGCGTGATACCATACTGTCGAGCACGCACAGGGTTCTCGTCAAGCAGCAGCACGATCATGTCGAACTGGGCATCGGAGACGCCTCCAGACCCCTGCTCCAACTTGCGTTTCTGCTGAGCCAAAGTCTCCGATACGCCCACGAGTTGGTTCAGCACACGCTCACGAGAGTCGCCGGAGTCGAAAACGTCAAGTCCAGAAAGGTACCTGAAGGTACACGTGAAGTCGGCACCCGTGTGCGCGAGCACGTCGAAAAGCGTGTCAACCAGCATTTTGTCCTTTTTCTCTTCACCGTGCTGAGGCGACAAACCCAGTTTTTCACGCATCAAGCGCATGTACTCGTCTTGGTAGACGGCATCAAATGCCTTCAGAGCAGGCTCGAGTCCAGCACGATCCGTCACCAGTCCTAATTGATCAGCCAGCACGCCGCAGTTCCACTTGCAAATGTCAGGTTGCGCTTCGTAGCGGTAGCGTCCTCTATCGTCAGACGTGTTGCAAATGTGCTTCGGATCAAAGTGCTCCAGAAATCCGAACGGACCGTAGTCCAGTGTATCCCCCACAATACTCATATTGTCCGTGTTCAGCACCCCGTGACAAAATCCCAGCGTCTGCCACTTGGCCACCAGCTTCGCCGTGCGACGCACCACTTCTTCAAAAAACTTTTCGTACTTATTTTCTCCTGCAATTTCAGCAAAATACTGTCGAATAGTGAAGTTCAGCATCGTGGTCATCATCTCCTGCTTGTTCTCCAAATGAGCGCTGGGGCCCGCCATACCCGTGAACTTGTCCTGGTCCTTGAAAATCTCAAAACTTCCGAATCTCAGAAAACTTTTGGCGATTCTCGTCACCACCGCCGTGGGCTCCATTTTGGCGTTGTCATCGTAGAAAACATCTCGCAGCACTTGGGTCTCTCTGGACATGACCACGCTACCCGCTCGGGTAGTAGGCACCCCAAGTGCGAACATGTTTTCACTGCACAGAAACTCTCTCAAAGTTGATCTCAGCACCTTGCGGCCGTCGGCCGTGCGTGAGTACGGGGTGAGCCCCGAGCCTTTGAGTTGAAGTTCCCATCTCTCCCCCTCTGTGACGATTTCGCCCAAATAAAGGGCAGCTCCGTCCCCCAATTGGCCCGAGAAGAAGCCGAATTGGTGGCCACAGTAGCACTGGGCTGCAGACTCGGAGCCGGCCAGCAGCTTGTTGCCAGCTAAAATGGGCACTAAAGTGTCGATCGGCTGTAATTCGTCGCTAACTCCGCGGTCGTCACTGCTATTAACTTGTTCGTCACCCTTAATTAGCTCTATGCCAGCTAAAAGCAGGGAATTAGGAGACGCGACCACCAATTCCGGACTGGCGATAGGCGTGGGCTCCACTCGAGAGAAACAGGCGCCAGACACGACGCTACGCACGAAGTTCTTGGGCTCAGCGTCGATCGGCAGCTCTCGCAGCACGGCGTTGTCGAAGTGCGCGGTCGGCAGACGCCTCCAGCCGCTCAGGGACCGAGAGAGGCGAGCGCGACCGTTGTTGGCAGCCATGCGTACCATCATCCGGGCAAGCTTTTGGCAGACTGAGGGCCGTTTAACAACTATAAGTTGATATGGCTACACAATATCGTATTGCGAAGGGTTGGCTAAAAACGTCTTATCAAACTCAGTTTTGCAAGTTGAAAGTATCAAGAACGAAAATGAATTTGATGCTTAGGCAGTCGGCTATGCCGGACGACGATAGGATCAGTAGGCTTTCAGTAGGGCAGCTAGTTCAGCTGGAGATGACTTACTCTTGTTCGAGGCCGCCTTTTTACCCATGACTCCAGGGCATACTTTTCCACAATTTCAGTTCTTGGGTCATTCATCGGGATACCGTTCCGAAATCCCAACATGCCCGGGATGGTGGCTGGATGCATCTCCTTGAGGAATCAGGAGCTAAATTGCGTCTGCTGCAATCTCTCGCCGAGTTTCGCTAGATCTGGATTGTGCTTGAGTGATTAAAACAGTTTTGCCACGTCTGCTTCCGACTTCGATGATTGTAGCAGCATGACGTAGACATCGCCATCTATGAACTGATTGGTTCCCTTCTTGGCCCAATACATATCCACATACTTGAGCCATTGATGAACCGCCGGGTTATCGTCGAGCTTCACTCCAGCTTCTCCGAGACGTAAAGCATTGAAAACCTTCTTCGGGTTCGTCTGAGCCCGCAGCCACAATTTGTTTGCTAGGTTCTGGGAAGAAGGACTTGCCTTCGACAAGAGCCCCGCGAATTTCGATATTCCCGGAAAGCCACCCCTCTCTTCGCTCTTCACACCGTCGGTTCTCAAATCCCTTTTCGTGAATTCCACGTTCTTGTTAGCGTCGATCAATAGCAGATCAGCCGCGTCTGGAGCAGATTGTACTATCGTCGAAGCTTCAGCACGTAAGACGACTGCTACGACTGCCAACCATAGCACAAGCGCATAACTGGTGGGTCTATCCTGGAGTACCACTGTTGTCAGCTACAAAAGGGGGCAAATTGCCCCCTTCCATGGTTTCCCGCTCAGACGGGCAGTTCTGATTGGCTCGTAAATATAGTTCAATGATTTGCGGAAGATTTGTAGTAGTACCGTGACCTATGAAAGGGGGCAAAATGCCTCCTTCGACAGCCTAACATCTTGAACTTGTATAGTATAGTATAAGTAAGACAAATGCACGCGTTCGCGAAAGGGCTAATTACTGGTAGGTACATGTATAAATCACGGACGATGTTCCTACCACCGAATCTAGACGGACATTATTTGACCTTGTTCGGTGCGGTGGATTTGAAGTGCCAATGACATGGAAAAATCTTTACCCATCATCTATAATAAGGCAAGTTGCCAGTTTAGTTGAGAAATCCGACAGCACTTTTCTCAACGGTTTGCAGGGGCCTTCCTTCAGACACGGCCGTTTAGGTATTAAAGTAGGCACATGAAAAGATAGAGGGAGAGCTCGACTATTTGAGACATGTTCTGCTGCCACAGAACTACAAGCAGTAGGGTGCCAGCCTCGAAACAACACCGACATCAGAATCTGGCGGCGTGCCAGTTTAGAAGATTTTTTTTATCTTGGACAAAGTATTGGTCGGAGAGCAATTGCGCCGTACCAACAGCATCCAGTAGTTTTTTTTTTTTAACAAAGCCGCGGGAGCACGGAACAGCTCTGGATTTTTTAGTTTTGGGCGCCGGTAGTGAGGGGTCAAGCCTTGATGCCTTGACTCAAGCAGAATCTGTATTGATATTGCATTGCACTCGTACAGTTCTGCAATGCCTTCGTAAGAAATCTATTTTTCAATTTCTTAGCAATAAACCCAAGATAATCGTACACTTATACGGAGCCAACGGTCGAATCAAGATCCCTCCATCGGTGAAAATGCACCGAGTAAAACACCGCGAGCGCCATGAAGGGACCGCTCCGTTGTCGCCGAATGCGTTGATTTCCACCAAGGCGAGAGAAGTTCAATCGAGTAATCAAGCCACCGGTACTCAGCAACAACACCCACCAAAAGAATTGACTTACAAGCGTACTACCGAAGACCAAGCAATCCGCTATTAATAAGAAACTTAAAAAGCCACGGATCGAAACTCCCGAGCCAAAGGGGCAGTGACAGTCCTAAATGACAATGCCCATGAACGGATCTACCTGTCGTTCATAAGCTAGCTCGTCGTTCATAAGCTAGCTCGTCCTTCTAACGTAAATACATCTTGTTCTTTCCGCTTTTATTCACACGTAACAATTCGTAATGCCCACATCTCAACCGGCTGACTAAACGAGGTACGGTCGAAGCAGAGTCGATCTGCGCTTAAGCGGTGATGTGGGCTCGAACGTTGCTGCGGGAGCTGGATTGCAAACACCAGATCCTATATACATCCATCCCAGGGGGAGTTATTCAGTAGAACCTCCAATATAGCGAGACACCAAACGCCACACGGGCTGCCATCTCGCTGCGTACACCACTCCCCCTTTGGTAGGCTACCATGCCTTCAAGCTGCAACAGTTCTTCGACCACCGTGTGTACGCTCTTTTCAATGATCTTGTAATTGCGCTTGCTTTGGAAAGGGCCAAACATGTAGCATGTCGCTTTGTTTGTATTCACATCGACGCTCCTATCCACCAGGAACGCGACTCAGTGACGCTGGATGTGAAAAATGCATACAACGCGCTCTTCTTGGGATCGCTAGCTCCTAAACCGCCCGCCGTGTGTTTTTGTTGCTCGAGCAGCACGAAATCGTAAAAAGTTGGGCTTATCATACCCACATCTGCATATTTGTCTCTCAGCACCATCAGCGAGATGAGAATGGAAGTGGTATAGAGCCATAAATTTTCTCGGAAATCTTATAGCTGATGACCACCAACGACTTCGCCAGACAGGCGCTTCACACTGGTCCAACGTTTCCACATACCCGGAGTGTTTATTCGGTATCAGAAACAACAATCGATAAGAGTATACTGCAGTGTTGACAGCAGTTCTAGTGAGCGTACCTTTGTAGTATCTCGAGTATCCGTGAATGGCTGCCGGATGTCTACAACACGCCATTATACGTTTTCAGTCCAGTTAACCGTCCGCATGACTAAGTTGAAGCGTTTGCGCGCCTTTACAAGAGTAGCCATGGCGTCCAGTTGGGCGAATATCGCGTACTTGAGCCCGGCCAGTATACAAGAAGGTCGATATCTTGTTTAAGTCGAATAGCATCGATTGCTTCAATCACTTTGGGTAGTTGCGGTAACGGGCTTGATATCAGGTATATCCTGACTAGCATCTCGCTGCCGTACAGAAAACAAGCCTGTAACTTTAACTGTAGGGAGTACTACATAGCTTTGGCGTCGAAAACGCTGTAAGGGCCATCGAGAAGGGCCGCGACTTCGGCAGAAGCGACAATCGGGACACCTTGCCCCGACGATACTCTGCTGCTAATAGGCGGGCGACTTGTCGATCCTTCTTGGCTTGTGCCTCCTTTCGCTGCGCCTTGGTCATCCCATTTATAACTGGGCGATCAGCAAAACTCCACCAAACTGTGTCGTCAGCCTCCTTTGAGATTCCTCGCATTTGATAGGTGTAGATTCGGTAGCGTTTGGTAGAATGTCTACCCAGTTGGCCAGCTTCCTCGAACGCGGCACGCGTTGCAACAAAGGTTTGTAGTTTCGTCAGTTCCATTATCAGCGTTTCTTTTACCGTTCGGGCTCGTCGCGACATTCGTGGCGACATTGACGGAAGGCTCATCATCAGCGGCGCGGATACTTGACGTCGCGCCCGTGAATGAAAGCTACGAAATCTGTGCTCTCCCGATGGAGGAGACTTGAGAGAGCCCCGGAAAACCGGACCAGCAACTTCTATAAAGGCTACTTCATATCCAGAATTAAGTGCTTCGTAGAAGGCGTCCAGCCATTTTAACGCCACACGGAAAGTATGAGTAGACTGCATCCGATCCACAATCTTCTCCATTGTTGCCTTTGCCTCGCAAAATATAGCAACACTTGACAGCGCGCGTATTTTTGGTAAAGGCTCACTGGAACTTTGCTTCAACCCGCCACAAGGCGTTTCATCATTGCCGATATAAGTCTCGGGACTTTGCACAATCCATCGTGTTGGAAAACAACGCATGGGTGGGATGGTACTTTCGTAGCTTCCAATGCTCCGAACGTACATGACATGGCGGCAAGGTAACAGACACGTCTGCATAAAGATGCATCCGCACATACTCGTCTGTTCATCATGCAAACAACATTAGAATACCCATCGAATATTCACCGAAGTTCTTACCTTCGAGTTGACCACGTGCACGTTTTCTGAGCGCGGGCTTGTCACCAGTGCTTTTCCTTCTACACCTAATTCCACACCGTAGTCTGTTTCACGACCGGTAGCTAGTATGTGCTGCTTCGATACCAAATCGAACGCGAACAGACTCAGCTGAAGTCCCAGTCGGCTCAGCTCCAGATCTTCGGGTGTCGCCTTCCAGCTCGATGATACTACTGTTCTTCGGCGTATTCCTGGAGTGTAACTGGTGTAGATAGTAGCTGGTCGATGGAGAAGAAGTCGTTGATGATATCTTTAATCTTGCCCCCCTTAGACTCGATTATATTGTTCGTGTTGTTCGTCAGATGAGGGACATTTCCACGCCTGTAAGACACCCACTCATCTTGCGAGATATCCCAGTTTTTCAAAAACGTCTGGTACAACTCGTGCGAAATACCATCACCAAGTTTCTGCAGCATCGCATCCATTGCATCTTCTTCACCTTTTTTTGACAGGTTTAGCCAGCCGCACCGCTTGCTTCATCAACCAAGTAATAACGTGCCATTGGCACAGCAGGTGACGAGCTTGGGCAGCATCTCGCGGAGCACATCCTTTTCATAGACTGCCTTGTCACTCATGACGACCTGAACCAAGGCCCAGTCAGGATCGCACACTCCTCCGTTCTCGTTCAGCGGCTGCACAGCAAAGTGGCCGTTAATGGTAGTCATTCGCGTTCGTCTGCGCCAATCTCAACCCGTTGGTCGAGTCGTCCGCCCAGAGATCTCTGGCAGCGCCGCCCGCGATCCGTTCGTCTGCTTCGTCGTCGTACATCAGTGCCCAAGTTCGCTCGTCGGTGCAGATCCTGCGCTCCGTGTCGTCGTCCGTGCCCTTCGGAGCAGAGTCTTCGGTCAGACACGGTTGGCGTTTTTCAACCACGCCAGCCGCAGCTTCCCAGCCAGCCGTCGCTTCGTCCCACAGACACTTCGTCTTGGCCCGAGATCTTTCTGCACATGGCCTTCTGCATCACTTCGAGGAGTCACTGCGTCCGTTCGTCCCGGTCCGTCCGATCGCCAGGTGCTTCGTGCTGGCTTGGTGGGATGGCCACTATATTACAGTTCTCTGAAATTTATTTCAGAGTTCTACCGGGATGCGAGTCTCTACCAAGAACGCATAGCAAGCAACAATTCGAGAAAACGATCAAAAGCGTTGGCCCAAGAATGCGCTCCGGAATCGCATAACCTTCAGCAAACATAGAAACCCGCACTTAAAGTAGTGCGACTGACGCAATAATGCAACTTCAAACTATAAAGTTTGACAGTGCTCAGACATCTACTGTTCAAAACAACTTTAATTGGTGATGTCCCCTAGCAAAGAGATTAACCCAGTAGATGTTGCTTGTACGCGTTCTAGCGAGAATCAAGTGTTTTTTAAGCATGACGCTCACAAATATAAGTGGGATTTTCATGAAAAAGGTGGGTATTTCATGTAAACTAGTGATGTTTTAGCGAGTACAGACTAATTACTCACGTTTCGACTTACGTGTTCATGTTGCATGAGTGTCGTGTACTGATGTCTGACGCCGGCAGGATGCACACGCAACCTACGCGCTCTGAGAGCAGCTTTTGCCCTACGCCGCGCCAGCTGCTGAGAGCGCGCGAGTGAGCCACGCTCGAGAGCCGCATGATGACCGGCAGCGGCTCCTGCGCGTGGACGCGGCTAGCGGTGCACTTGAGCAATACGTCACCCTTTTCGCGCGACGCCGGCTCGCTCATGGGTGCGTCCATGAAGTCGGCGATCCAGGCTGTGCTGATGATGTTGCTGTCTATGCCCGGCCATGCAGGATTGGGAAGGATTGAACGCGCGCGAGGGGCTGACCTGGGACGGGGGTGTCGGTGCCTTCTAACGGATATGATATGTCAAGCCAAACGCGGGGCTAACAAAGCTGCTGGACGTTGTGATGGCCAAGAGTTGACGCCGTCTGCCTTGAAGGCGTTGTCCACGTCCAGCGTCGCGTTCACAATGCGTCATGCCCAAGTGCTGCACTACGTCTTTGCACTACGCCTGCCACCGATTACCGATGGCAGGGGTTCCGAATAAATAATATTACGGACAATATATTATAATACTTTCGTATAAAAAACTTATTGCGGGGATTCGCACACAAAAATTCAATAACGTATTTTCAAATTGCCCCAGAATAACTTAAATTTTGGGGATACGTACAGTTCTGAACTCAGCTATTATGTCTTGAGCTGTAATGAACTACCACGCCTTCATGACCAACCAATTCACCTGCATACTTGCTATGTGAAAGTTAAAGCGGTTCAACTGCTCATTTTCAACATCACTACCCTACAAACAAGAAGACCATGGTGCTCGCGCCAAAGTTTACCTCGAAGCAAGTCTCGTCCTACTTTTTCACGCCGTTGCTCGACGAGCAAGACGAGCCGACTGGTTTCTTTCGATGCCAGTGCTCCATTGTTCGAAAGCAAGACCCCGGAACCGGCTACTCCAAACTCCTCAGTCACGTCCGGCAGAAGCACTCTGACTACGAAGCCGTCATGACCGCTGCCGGTGCTAGTAGCGAAACGCTCGTGGCCTTCATGAACACGAAGTCGTAAGCTATCTCCAGCTGGTTGGATTGGACCGTCGCGTGCAACCTACTCTTCTCGTTTCCCGAGAATCCCTCGGTGCGGAAGTACAGCTCCCTCCCAGCCATTTGTACCGAGACTCTGATCAAGTATCTCGGGTTGATGACGGCTGAGGTTGAACAGACCATCATATCGATGCTCCCCGCCAAGTTTGGTATCGTTTTTGACGGGTGGACATTCCACTTAGAACATTACATCGCCGTGTTCGCTGTTTTCGAGCACGACGGACGAGCGGAGACAGTGCTACTCGCAATGGCACCTCTGACCGATGGTGAGGTTGACAACCACACAGCCGAGGCGCACGTCGAGTTTTTGCGCTCGATCCTGGGCATTTTCAAGTGTACAACGGCCGATTTGCTCTTTGTCACTGGTGATAACTGCTCAACGAACGGACGAAGTGCAACGCTTTTGGGACTCCCGCTGATTGGCTATGCCAGCCATCGTCTTTCACTTGGCGGTCAAGTCTTATGTGACGAGGCGCGCTCGGACTTTGGCCGGCGAGCCCCGTCGCTCGGCTGCCGGGTCTCTCTCGCACCCAACATAATCGGTCATGATTGGTGGAAAAGTGGTCAGCTGTCGGTGCGACATCCTGAAACCGCTCGACTCGTCCCACCAGGGCCACTGTTGGTGCTGAGCTTCAATCCTGCTCATCAGCCGAGAATCAAGCGGTCCCACGACCGAGGAGAATTCCCTTTGCAAGAGCCCCTGAGTCTACGTGTGGTGTTCTGAGCTCTTGGACGTTCGGCAGAATGATTGCCAAGCTCCTGGCAGCTCGGAAGTTCCCCCCGGATTCGAGGTTGTCTAGCTATGGAGGACATTCTGAGATCGGATGGGACTCAGAGATGATTCGCCAAATCT
>JAIKVD010000909.1:0-13308 GCA_024679075.1 Phytophthora uliginosa
AGCGGGGGCCCGCACTTGAGTCTCTCGTCCTTCCACTCCATGGGCAGCGGCCTGGGGGCGGCCATGGACGCGGAGGCAGCAGGTGAGACTCACTGACTGACTGAGTGGAGACTATTGCAATTGTGTTTTTTACTTACTTAATTTCATTTATTTATTGCTGCGCAGAGCCCAGTTTGGTGCAAATGCAGAGCTCGTTCGCGGGCTACAACAGCGCCATGATGCAGGGAGGAGCCAGCGCGGTACGGCGCAGCAGCAGTTGGCTGTCTGACTGGCGGTTGGTTGTGGACTGACGTTTTTTATCTTGTTCTTGTCTGTGGCTGGCAGTTTTTGGGCGGCTCTGGAGTGGGACGCCTGCAAGTGGGAGCAGCAGCGATGCCTCCGTCGCACGAGCTGCACCGCATCAATTCCGGTGAGTTGCTGGCTGGATGGGGAGCGAGCTGCTGCTGCTGCTGCTGTTGGGTGTGGACGGCTAACGGTGGTTTGTTTTGCTGCTGCAGGACGGAATTTCCAGCTGCCGACGGAGAACAAGGCCCCCGACATGTCGGAGTTCCCCGCTCTGGGATCCAGGTACGCTGAGCTGAAATTGATTTGAGTGTTGCGGCGGGAGAAGCGCGGGGTTAGATTAACGGAAGTGCCTCGATGGTGAACAGGATGGGCTCGCTGTCGCTGGACTCCAGCTTCGAAGGCACGGCGGCCGACCGGATGCGGGGGCAGCCGTCCGAGTTCGTCATCCAGAAGGAGGACTTCCCTGCACTCTCGACGTTTGGACCTGGTGTCGGTGAAAAGAGCCCCTTGCGGCCACCGACCGAGCTCAAGAGACACTCGAGCTTCACTTCATCTGCAGCGGACGGGATGCTGTCCTCACGGTTGGAGCAGCAGAAGGGTGGCACTTCGATAGGTAGCCGTGCTGGCAGTGCAGCGCAGGCAGTCGCGGCGGCAGGCAGCGTAAATCTAGGCACCGAGGCGTTCGATCACTTCCGAGCGCCCCGACCAGACGAGCAGACAGCCACGGACGAAACTAGCAATGGCGAGCTGGATCCGAGCAATCAGTACGGGCTGTTGGGAATGCTGCATACCATCATTCGACCGGGCAATGACTCGAAGAAGAATTTGGCAATGGGTTGCGACCTGACGTCGCTTGGATTGAACCTCAACTCAGCAGAGTAAGTTCTTTGGCGATCCAACGGAGACTGTTGACATACGTGGCTAACCCTGTGGCTGCCTGCTATGCGCGTTTTACCTCCAGACCGCTGTACCCTACGTTCGCATCTCCCTGGTCTGAAGAGCAGTTGACAAAAGAACCGCAGTTCTCGTTGCCGATGTGCTACTACAACCAGCCGCCAGTGCTCAAGACGACGCATCTGTCGAAGTTCCACCTCGAGACTCTGTTCTTCATCTTCTACTCGATGCCCAAGGATGTTTTGCAGGCATACGCGGCGCAGGAGCTCTACAGCCGCGAGTGGCGCTACCACGCTGAGTTGAAGACCTGGTTGAAGCGTGCGTCTCCTGCAGATGCTGCTCTTCTGACGGGTAATGCAAACTCATCGGTAGGCGGGTCAAGCAGCGGGTCTCCTTCTGGCGCAACTGGCAATGGTAGCATTGGTTCCATTGGTAGTGCGATGGGCTCCGGAACGGGGCCTTCATTAGCGAACAGCTCGCTTGCGCCGCAGTTCCTGTACTTTGACACTGCGACATGGGAGCGACGCGTATTCACGGGAAACATCAACTCGATCAGTGCTGGCCTTTTGGGCGAAGAGGAGATCCGGGTGAAGTTTAACGCGTCTTCGTAATATACTACGCACATGGACCACCAGTTCAGCGGCTCTGGGATGATGGCCATTCTGGTTGATCTGGATGCGTTTGCCCCGTCGGTGGATGTGCCCGTCCACTTGGTGAAAGGCGAAGGAGCAAGCTGTCGGACTGGGACGTGTATCCAGGTGGCAAGGCTGTGCTGTTGATATTATATTCTATAGTTCGTGGAATTCTTACCACTTCAGCTATGATGTGTGCTGTGAAGCGTGTTAGGGATGCCAAGAGACAGCGGAGAGCAGAGCAGATTGCCCAGGTAGACTTTCGACCGTCTACATGCAGCGCACTGATGCTTTTCCTCTCTCTGTTCTATTGTGCCATTTTGATGTCTGCCTGTTCATGCAGTTCCTTCCTCCCTGGCCCCCAGTCTTGTGCATTTCCTGCTTCGTCGCAGTATGCGGAGGCTGCACATACACCACTTATAAGAATTTTTAAATCACGGGCGCTCGTGTGGGCTTCATCTCCCGACTTGCGATCACCGAGAGGCATCCACGATTTGCTTGCCGCCGAGAGCAAGCTCCAGCTGCTTGAGACGCTCTTGCTGCGCCTGCATACATGCCAGGAGTTCCTGCTTTTCGGCCTGCAGCTTGTCCACTTGTGCAGCTCTGTTAGCAGCCTGCTGCGCCAGCCGAGTCGTGGCTACGGCGTGCTTCTGCTCAAGTGCTGCGACTTTGATCGTCGTCTCGAGCGTGAGCTGCTTCTCCCGCTTGCTGTGGTTTCGCTTCGCACCTTCCAGTTGGGCTCGAAGTGTTCTGCACGAAAGCAAACGGTACGAACTATGGTAAGTGAACTGCATCACATCTGACTGAACGACGGTTGATAGCAGGATGTAACTTACTGGGTCTCGCGTTGTGTGTCGATGACAATAGCGTGCATTCGTGCACGGAGCCGCGTGAGCTGCAGTTTGGCAGCCGCCTCCCCGCTCGTATCCACCTGCTTCGGTGAGCAACCGCAGGGCGACGACTCGACCCCGTCGTCTTCATCCACTGGAGCCGACCACCGCCTGACCTGGTTGTTCTCCAGCCTCTCGTTCTCGCGCGCCACCGACAACCTCGCTTTGGTAGCAGTGACAGCGTCCGACTCCATTCCGTCGTCGTTATCGTGCGCGTTGCCTCGGATCAAGCCCTGGAGCTCGATGATTTTCTGCATGAGCACACACAGTCAGTACCTACGTGGCAAGCGGGTGACTATCATCAGAGTGCTGACTTACGGTCTGCATGAGGTGCTGTTCGGACGCGCGCCGCTTCTTCTCGTCCTCGAGACATTTGATAAGCAGCGCTACCTGTTGGCGCAGCATGACAACTTCTTCCTCGCTCTCATCTTCTTCGTCGTCTGACGGGATCGGGTGGTCGGGGAAATGGCTGATCGGAATCGGACTGCTGCAGCGACTGCTGCAGTTGCCACTGCTTCCGTAACTACCGAATTCCGTCGGCGGAGCCATCGGCGAAAAGCACTGATACGGCACCGTTTGGGCGATGGGGTCTCGCGTTTTAGGGGGGCTTCGATCGCCGTTGGCGAATGCTCTCGGGCTGTGCACCATGGCTGCCACGGCAGCCGACGCGGCGGAGCACCGACGCCGGGGGCTGTGGACTGGTGTGCCTGGCGCGCTTTCGGACGGCATCGCGAACAACCGTTGCAGCACGGAGCGAGAGACTCCACCGACATGCGGCTCGTGCAATTGCCGAGTCCTGGACAGATCGCCATTGCCCTGCCACGCCGCCACCATCTCCGAGCGCTGATGTCCGGTCGACTCCGGTGGCCACGTGCAGCCTGGATGCTTCCCTACTGGGGCTTGTTCGAGTCTCGGTGCGACCGACTCAAGTTTGGTACTGGGCGTCACGGTTGGTGACGCCAGGGGGCGTCCCTGCGTCCACTCCGCCGTTGCGCCCGGCGGCTCCATGCTCAACTCCCCTCTGCAATCGAAGGGCGGAGCTCGTCCGCGGCTCGGCGTGAGTGTTTGAATGCTGGGAAACCTCTTTGCGCAAGGATCGAGAGGCCACTGAAAGGAAGCACCCCGAAAGAGGGACTGGAAGTTTCACGAAACTATTTTTCTCCATGCAAGCGGCGGTGTGGGCGGAGGGGGAGCTCGAGTTCAGATGTCTGCCTTCGGTGGCTGCGGCATTTTTTTCGCGAAACTACTGAAGTCTGCGTGCCTGCAGGCCGAAGAAGAGCTGCGGCGCGCATTAGGGGCTGTAACGGATCGCCTCGCGTGCCCCGAATAATTTGTTTCTGCTCGACACGCACCCCAGCGACACCTCGGCTCTTCTTCATGGCGATGGAGTGCTGCGCCGA
This sequence comes from Phytophthora uliginosa, assembly GCA_024679075.1. NCBI lineage: Eukaryota > Oomycota > Peronosporomycetes > Peronosporales > Peronosporaceae > Phytophthora > Phytophthora uliginosa. Next base: position 4,102 of record JAIKVD010000909.1, read on the forward strand.
CGGCCAAATCGCACGCACTGATCCCCCCATTGATCCTTTCGCACGGGCAATGCTACACCTGCTGGCAGTTATCGTCCATGTTGAAGTTGTAGCCGGTTCACGGTATCTTTCAGGGATCCGTTTCATCCTTCGCACTTTGCGCAAGTAAGAGCTCCCGCGCCAGGTTAAACGGTGGGTATTGCCAGTAACTCAAGCGCTCTTATCCAGAAGACCCATCTGCTGCTGTTGTGGTGGACCGCTACCAAGCAGCAGCACTGGCTGGTGATTTGCCACCGCAATGGGATGCAGCGCGCGCGTCGTTTTAGTGGCATTTTTGGCGTGCAGCCCGTTTTCCTGCAAACTTAGATGTGAATGACTCAACGGAACCCTAAGGTTTCCGCCGTATATTGTTCTGGAGCAAACGTTTTGGCAAAAATTTAGCTGATGCACGGCGCTGCAAGGGCTGCAACCTCATCGACCACGTTGACGCTCGGGCTGACGTCTTGATGACTAACGTGGCACGCTGCGCGCGCGGGCGCCGTTCAAGATACGCAGGAAGATTCCCACTGCAATCAAGAGGCACTGCTTGTTCACGTTACCCCCGACAAACGACCCGAGAAACGATGTGTCCCTGACTGCGCCCGAGACACGATGCAAGGAGGGGTGCGATGTCAGTAACTACGTTCTAGATGCCGAAGACGTTGCTTGCCTGGAGCTCGTCCAGCAGCGGAGACACGAGGGTGATTGTGAGCAGGTAGACGATGATGCCCAGAAACAGCGAGATCGGAAGTGCGGGCAATGCGTCGAAGCGTGCGAGCAAGTACAGAGTCACTGCAAGTCCCTGGAAAATCGTATCAAACCAGACCCGGTTAGTCGTGGCCATATAGCAAACCAAACAGCTAGCGCGTGGTGCACTTACGACGAGGATGCTGAGGAAGCAGGCCGCAAAGACAGCAAAGCCATGAAGAGACGCACGAGCAACCAGCACGCTGTAGAAGATGAAGTCCCCCAGGCCAAGCTTGATGGACTTGTCCGGTTGGTCCTCTCCACGACTCGGACACTTGTCAACAGAACCGGCGAACACGACCTGGATACCCGGATACGGCTGTTGCGTCGATACGAAGTCGACGCCGTAGTAGCTGTAGAGGTTTCTCGAGAGACGGAGTTGGTTGCGCTCGAAGTTGCGAGCGAGCTCCTCGCTTCGGTTCTGGCACTGAGAGTTCTGGTCGTACAGAAAAGCTTGACTTTGGTGCCGAAACTGAGACGCATCGACCGCATCGCGACCTTGCACCGCATTGTCAGCGTGTCCGGCAAGCAACAGGCGCTGGATGAAGACTTCCTCTGGCAGGGTGTCGCGGGTCGCAAATCTTCGCCTCGACACGTTTACAGGCTCAGACTGGACGCTGTTTTTCTCGTCGATGTGGGCGCTTTCCACGTCGGCTTCAAACAGAAGACCTGGGATTGGTGTCCCCTTCTCCTGCACGAGATCGACCAGGCAACGCAGAGGACCCACCGGTGTCAAGACAGCGAACAGGTCCCAGAAGCCTAAAAGAAGCAGAAGCATCCACACGCTCCACTACAAGATGTGGGAACAGCACAATGTTAGACCAGTGCGGCCCATGGCCAAGTGGATTTCGCCTTACCTCAGGCAACTGTGCGAGCTGCCAAGCGACAATGACGCTGGTGGTGACGAGGTAGCCCCGTTCGAGCGCCCCCGGGATGCCTTTCTGGTAGAAAATGCTCAGTACGCCCACCATGGCGAAGTTGTACATGACAATGGTGAGCGAGATGCGGTCGACGACCCAGTGCAAGTTGCTGCACAGCACGATGATGACGAGCTTGGAGCCCATGAGACCCAGCAGCGCGGCCGAGTACAGGATGCAATACCCGGCGAAGATGTGCATGCCGTTGCACTTGTAGAGCAGCACGATCCCGAAGGTGAGGAAGGCGATGAAAACGATCACCAGAAGCGCATTGAGCAGCGCCTCCTCCGTCTTCGCAGCCGTCGACAACTCGGACGAGTCGATGTCTCGGTAGTACATGTACGTCCTGCAAACAATTTCGTTAGCCAATGACTCAGTCAGCTCCTCCCTGGAAACTTTTGGGCTGTAAGCTTCAGCCTACGTCATGGCTTGCTTCATGGCTGGGTCCGAAATGTACGAGGCAGCGAGACTGGTGGGGATGTTGCAATTGAGATCAGCTAGCCTAGCCTTATCATAGTGTAAGTGACCTTGTACGTGCGTACCTGGAGCAGATGATGGCAGTGGAGACTGGCCAAACGACCGCAAAGAAGCTGTTGAGCTGGTGGATCACCGTTGCGAGGTCGACCGAGTCGTCCCGAGCTTTCTGCTGCAATTGGCCCCCGTACACGCTGCTCTTGTCCAGCAGAGGCTCCTCGTACATCGTCGAGCTGAAGCGCATCAACACACACGCGTGTCTGTCAGCCAGGACCCAACTACACTTCAGCTCTCTCGTCCATACGACACGCACTTGCTCTCGTCGCCCGAGACGCTCAGGTAGTGCACGCTCGCCAAGCTCCTCGTGTTGGATCGCGCATTCCCCATGAACGTCGAGAGGTGAAGGGACGTGCCGAATCTTGACTAGCACCTGATCAAAGAAAGGGTCAAAGGGGCACCACCTCGTCTGGCGTAACGTCCTCAGCGTTCGTTCGTTAGTAGTGTCTAGAGCTCCAGAGCAAGTGAAGCAGGTGGTGAGTGAGCCATGGGGCCCAAGAAGAAGGGCAAGAAGGGCAAGAAGGAGGAGGAACCTCCGCCGGAGGAGCCCTCGGGTACGTCCTATCGCTGCTAGAAGAACGCTCTGCTTTGGTCCTGACTGTTGGCTGCAGAGTACGACACGATGGACGTCCCGATGCTCAAGGAGGTGATTCAGATGCTGAGGCAGCAGCTGGAGAAGGCCCAAGTGGACCGCAACTACGTGCAGCACGAGCGAGTTGGTCCATTCGTCTATTCGTCTACAGTCCACAACTTCAACTTGAAGGTCTCAGCTGACGATTTGGTGGCTCTGTTGCCTGCCAGGACATGATCGAGTCGTTCTACGAGATCACCAAGCAGGAGATCCAGGACCACGAGAACCAGATCATGGCCAAGGACCGCGAGATGGAGATCATGGAGGACAACCACCGCGTCGAGGTGCGCGTGTACGTGCAGAAGGTCAAGCACCTGGACTACGAGCACAAGAACAACCTCAAGCGCGTGCAGGCGGACGGCACCGGACACTTGGACGAGGAGCGAGATCTGCACGAACACCGCGAGACGGTGCTGCGCAGCACCAAGCAGTCGCTCAAGCTCGAGCTGAAGGAGCGCGACTTGTCCAACGAGGACGAGATCGAGCAGATGAAGCAGGCGCACGAGAAGAACTTGATGAAGCTGCGCGAGCAGTTCGAGAAGAACAACGCGGCGCTCGAAGCTCGCTGTCAGCAGCGTCTGCGAGAGCTTCAGGAGTCGCTCGAGCTGCGCCGCAAAGTCGACATCCACGAGATCGAGGAGCGCAAGAACTTGCACATCAACGACCTGATGAAGAACCACGAGAAGGCCTTCACGCAGATCAAAAACTACTACAACGACATCACCAAGGACAACTTGCGGCTCATCGACTCGCTCAAGAACGAGATCGCCGCCATGAAGAAGAAGGCAGCGGCCAACACGAAGCTCATGCACGACGTCTCCCAGGAGAACAAGCGACTGTCGGAGCCATTAGCCGCTGCGATCCAGGAGGTGGAGCATCTGCGGCACGAGCTCAAGGACGAACAGAAGGACAAACTCTCGCTGCGCAACGCAAAGGCGCGGCTGCTGTACCTCGCGCAGCAGGTGCACGACCTCAAGCAGCGGCAAGCGGATCTCACAACCAAGTACCGCACTATGGAGTCGGATCGCAATGCGCTGTACGACACCTTCGAGCACACCGTCCAGACGATCCACAAGAAGGGCGAGTGCAAGAACCTCATCCTGGAGCAGCGTCTCGCCGCCATGGACGACCAACACGCTCGTAAAGGCGCTCAACTGCAAGAGATTTTGCTCGCTGCGAATCTTGATCCAGTGCAGGCACGCCGTGTGACTGAGACGCTCGACACCTTGTTGGACTCGAAGAATACCAAGATCCGCAAGCTGCAATACAGCGTGACTAAAGAGAGCAAGGCCTACAACGACACACTGCGAACGTTCACAGAGAAGTTAACGCAGTTTGGCATCCCAGAAGAGGAAATCCGAGCTCTCGGCTTCAAACCGCTGACCTCCAACGTGAACGTGAACCCGGCTGGGCTTGTAGCGGTGGAGTAGACAGCGTCTCGATTCTCTTTATGAAATAAAATGCAGAACGAGTGATCGGGCTACTGGTACACCCCGTTCATCAAAAGGCAGGTGCTTGGGCAGCGCGACCTAGTACTTGTTGGTCTTCGTGACGATGTAGACGCGGACAGTCTGGTCCAAGCATGCCAAGGTGCAGAGGCCCTCACGATCCGGGCTGTAGGACCACAATGACATTCGTCAGAGCAACCAAACAGTTAGCAACAAAGCACTTCAGTTATGTACTTCAAAGTAGCTGAAGTATATTTTTGCGTACCTCCAGTCCATGCTGACAATCGGCTGAGTCGAAAGCACTCGCGAGTTCAGCAGCTTGACTGTGCCGCATACGCCATACAGTCGTCCGTCAGCGTCCTTCGCCGTTCTCGAGAGCGGGTAATGGCTGAAGATACACACAACAACACCAGCCGGTGGTTAGACCAACCGACACCAACCTACGCAGCTCACAGCATCACCACGTACTATTTGTACAAATTGAAGCCGCCGTTGCCTCCACCGGTCATGAACACGTCACGGTTCTGCGGCAGGATGCGGCCCTGCCAGATCGTGGACTTGTGGGCCTTCTCCGTCATGCACGCGAAGCCTTGCTCCGGGTGGAACGTGCGCAGGTCGTAGACTCGGAACTTGGACTCGAGCGTGGTCACCAGCAGCTTGTTCATCTCAATGTCCTTCCGGTCGTACTGCACGTTGACGACTCCGTTCTGGCAGTTGGTCTCCCACCGCAGCGAGTTCGTGCGCAGGTCGAACATCTTGATGTCGCCGTTGTCGTAGCCGCCCACGACGCAGCGCTCCACGTCGTTGTACGAGTTGCCGAAGCACACGGTCCAGCAGTCCCGAGCCGTGTCCGTCTCCTTGGGCTCCAGCGTCACCACCGGCTCGGGCACGCGCACGTCCCAGACTCGGATGTAGCCGTCGCGTCCGCCCGTGACGATCTCCGGGGCGCCGCTGCCAATGTTCTGGCCCCCGCAGCCGTCAATGGCGTTCACAATGGACTTGTGCGCCTGTGCCGAGTACACCGGCACGTCAGCCCTCTCCAGGTCCCTGTCCACAGCAAGAACAAGCAGCACAGTATCTGTTGTCAGCCCTTGCGAGGTCAATTCTGGAGCTTTGGAGCTCGTTCTTTCGAGCTCAGGGTGGCGATTTACCAGACGCTCATGACGCCGCCGTAGTCGCCCGTGGCCAGGTGTCTGTCCTCTAGAGCAGAGGCCCCGAAGGTGCCGCACTTGAGTCCGTGCGGCTTCTCGAACACCGCGTGCGTCTTGAGCTGGCCCTGGTCGAGTCCGTAGATGGTCAACGCGCCCGTGGCCTTGGGGTAGATGCCCATGGCCACGAAGCGCGCCGAGCCGGGGATCCATCGGCAGTCGTTGGGCGTGAAGTTGACGCTCTGGTTCACGTGCTCGATGAGCTGCGGCGCGTCGGTCGTGTCCATGGCGGCGAGTGATACAAAGTGTATCCATGTCAAGCAATCGCGCCTCCTCGCGGACGGACGGACTTAGCCGAGATAACACGGTAAACATTCAGTGCAGCAGCGCACTCGCTGAGATGGGTTCTACAGTTGACTGGAACAACGCGTATAGAGACAGACTGTAATGCCCGCTGGCTGTTGTTGTTGTTGTTGTAGTAGTAGTAGTTGTTGTTGTTGTAGCAGTTGTTGTTGTTGTTGCTGTACATGTACTGTAGTTGTCGTTGCGGTTGTTGGCCGGTTGCAGAAGCGCGCGGGGTTATTGGAGGGAACGGCGAATCCTACTGCTCAGATCTCTCTAGCATTGGCATGAAGCCTCCATGCTTCATGATGAAGGGCCTCCATCCAAGGCTTTTAAAGTCAGGAGAGCAACCACCGGCATGCTTTCCTTCCTTGCTTCCCGGGCTGTGATGAGGCTCTCGATTTGGTGCAAGCACTGCGCTTAGACGGGTCTGCGGCCACCAGCTTCAAGGCTCCAGCGGGCGGATGTTCAAGCTCCGAAGCCAGTCGCCGCGTGTTAAATCATACCGAGAGCTGCAGCCATTTCGACGCTTTACCGTCATAAGAGCATCTACACCGGTCTACAGTAACCACTACGCCAAGGTCTTTAGCGGAAAGAAACAAATAGCGCGGTAATTTATGCTTTCCACCGGTCTCCGCTATAAATTACCGAATTTGTTTTGTAGAGGTATACACCCACGTATGAGATACATAATCGTAACAGCCAATCACGCTTTAGTATATACCGTAATTTCGAAGTCCTAGGCGACGTTTGACATTAAAATTTAGCCAATAAAAACGCTCTATTTTAACCATATGGCATCCGCTATTTTCAATCATTGGTGAGGGTAATTTGGGGTCAGTACCGCATTCGCAAAGCGAACGTACGCGAGGCATGGGCCGACCATGCATCACTGGAAAGGGCAAACGGCGCAAGCAGTATAAGCGCGTCTCTGTCGCCTACGGCGACAAAAAAGCCTGGCTCGACTACTTGGACAGGGGTCATACTGTGAAGGAATGCATTGCGAAGTTCTGTGGAGTGCTGTCCAAACAAGAGCATAGGGCCAAGGAAAAGCTGCTCAGTAAGTGGCGAAAAGCAGCAACATCAATCAAAGCAACATCAATCAACGCGGCTTGTGAATCGGGGAAGGCCCGTCATCACAACGCGCGCACGCCACCGTTTTGAGCAAGGAAGCTGAGGATGAAACTGTCCAATGGATAAATGGGTTGAGGCAAGAGGGTGTGCCTGTTTCGCGTTTCATGTTGAAAACAGAAGCTATTAGGTTGCTGCTCAATATAATATCCATTCTGACAAATTTGCAGCTTCAGCTACATGGATGCAGCTTTTTTTGAGACGTCATAAGCTGTCGCTGCGCACAAAAACTCGTCAGGGTCAAACGACTCCTCAGGATGCAGCTAACGCAGAGCGAGAGTTTCGAGAACTGGTACTACGCACTGCTGTTGAGCACAATTGCATCCAGATATTAAATGCCGATCAAACGGGGAAGTCAAATATTGCGTTATTACAACTATTGATTTATAATTGTCATACTAATATTATTTTAGCTGTGTTTTTCGAGTATGTACCCAAGAAAACAGTAGCAGTAAGAGGCAGCAAGCCGGTTTGGGTCAAATACGCTAAAAAAGACAAGCAACGAGCAACAGCAATGCTCCTCGGAGATTCAAGTAGTGCCAAGTATGATCCATTCATAATATTCAAGAGTATACCGGCCAAAATTTTTGAAAAACAAGCCGAAAACAATGCCGTCAGAAATGGATTTGGTGAACCAACTTGGCGTGAAGTTAAAAAGCTTCAGAACGAATTCCCCTGCCAGATATTTGGCAACAAAACCGCTTGGTGGAATGCTGAATTGTCGCTGAAACTTTTAGAATTTCATTTTGCCAAGCGTGAAAATATCGATGACAAGATTTTATTACTTTGGGACGATTTTAGTGCGCATTGGACTCAAGATGTGACGGATTATGCAGCTTCAGTGAATGTCGTGCTGCTAAAAGTTCCTCCAAGATATACTTACGTATGTCAACCCGCGGATGTTTCCTGGAATAAGCCTTTTAAAGGTTTACTACGGAATTTGTGGATTGAGAGATTACAAGAACAACTTTCAACCTACAATAAAGGGGAGAAAAAGCGTCAAGAGAAGAGAGAAAAATTGGCTACAGCAATTTTAAGTGCACGGAAAACATTCGACCAGCAAGAAGCTGATCGCAGAGTTACGGCTCTTCGTGACAAGCATAAAGAAAAATGCTTTGCGTTGGTTGGCCCATCGCGACCGGATATGACAAAATGGATCTCGTCAAGTTGCCTGTCTTTGACAGCATCAACGATCAGCAGTGGATTTTCGCGCGTGGGGCTATTGATGGATACTCGTGTTTTGACTCCAGTTGCAGTCATTGAAGCAGACACTGCCAGCGTAATTGAATTGCTTGAGAGGCACAACTTAACGGAGGTGGAGGTTGATTCTGACGATGATATCGGTAGTGATTGCAGCGGTAGCGATGACGAAGATTAAGAATTAATAAAACATACGCCTGATAATCATAATTATTAGCATTTGATTACCATATGACTGCAAATCATGTTGGTCGGTTGTCGCCTAGGACTACGCAAATACGGTATATTTACAGTGCATGACTTGTTGAGGGATACAGCCGTTGCAAACCAGTAATTTCTCACTCTTGTCGCCGCCACCTGGCTGCGCCTCACTAGATCACTTCAGCAATGGCACGAGCGCCGCCACCCGGACGCCCTCGACTACCGGGTGGCCAAGGAAGGTGGAAGAGCAAGCGCGTGCTTACCTCTTACACGGCCGCAACCAAGAAGGCCGTCGTCGAGCACCTCCGACTGCATCGCAACATTCGGTTTACCATCGACACCTTCTTCCCTGACCTGCCTGTAGTCAAATATCAAGGAAGGCGGATTTTGGTGCTAAGATGGGCTCGCAAGTTTACCGCTATTACTACTACATGTGCTTCTAGTGGCGGTGGAAGCAAGAAAAAGGCTCGCTCTGTAGGATCAGCTACGATCATACCTCCCGACACCGAGCTCGAGCTCGTGAGCTGGATCAACGACCTGCGCGGCGAAGGTGTTCCTGTCACTTCGTTGATGTTGCGCTTAAAGGCGTTAAGCGCTGCAAAGGCTGCGGGTATACACGGATTTCGTGCTTCTTCCGGCTGGCAACGTCTATTCAAGCGACGCCATCGGCTGTCACTGAGATCGCGGACACGTCAAGGCCAGGTTAGCCCTGAGCAGCTTGAAAAGGTTGCCGCTGAATTTGCTGAAATAGTGAAGGCAAAAGTAGCTGAACTGGGTGTGTCAGTTATATACAACGCTGATCAAACTGGTGAGTGCTTTATAAAACTAAGTTGTTATTGATGACATTTCTAACTTGATGTGAATATGGTGTACGTATTGGTCCAAGCTGCGTT
>JAIKVD010000910.1:0-14021 GCA_024679075.1 Phytophthora uliginosa
CCGGGGACGCTGCCGCGACGCAGCGGCGCCGCAGTCAGGCCGCGCAGCAGGTTGGACACGCGCAGCATCTTGATCTGTGGCTGTTCGATTATCGGCCAGCGAAAATAACTTACCGTAATTTATTTTGCCACCGGTAAGCTAAAGAGCGAAATGGCGAGCGACGATGCGGACGACTTCAACCGCTTGTAGGAATGCTGCATACAGTACAGTGACAACCCGCGTTGAATAGCTCAGTATGTTATGCGCTGATGTCTGCGATAGGTACGAGCGGTTGGTAGTGCGCCGCACGAACAAGAAGAAGCGCGGCGTCAAGCGAGCAGCCGTTGCGCCGCCTGTGGAAGATGCAGCAGCCGCAGCCAAGGCACTGGAAGCTGCTCGACTGGAAGATAAGCGGCGGAAGGAGCAGCACGAGCACGAGGCAAAAGTCTCCAAGACAGTGAGGCGGATGCGACTTGCTAGGAACCTTCGTGGGTTGGCTCGGTGGAGTCGCTGCAGCCCTCAGCGCTTGGCCTTTCAGCTCTGTGACTCGACAGGATGGAGCGAGCAGGACTTACTTGAAAGATACCGACGGCTTAAACGGCAGCACGTAAGACTACAAGAGAGATGCAGACAAACATTGGATCGTTGCATGAGACTGGAGCGCATCGCGGCCAGGTAGTGTAGACTTGCTTGTGTACAGGTGAGTGAGTATGTGTCTGACTTGTTGATTTTAGGTTATACCTTAACCGAGCGGTAGACTTTCGGCCTGATGCACCAACCACACTGGAAGGGAAACAGCAAGTGATCGACGAGCTCCTGCTCTTTTCACCGCCAAGTGCAAGAATCCAGTCTCAGATCGGGTATGCTGACAGGCGTAACATTGTACCTCTTCCACCGTCAAGACTCGTGTCGAGTGGTCACAACGACCGCAATTAATTAAGCGCCAAAGTCTGAAGATATCGATAAGTTTATGTATTTGTGTAAATTCGACTATGCTCCGACCTCACACTTCTCCTCTAGTGACAGAGCCACGACTCATGAGTAACCGAGTTTCTGTGGCCCCTGCGTAGCCATCTTTGGAGAATGCAAAACCGTGATATGCCTTCTGTAGCGTCGTTCGGTGCTGCGAAGGTCGACCGTTTGTTGGAATGACAGACCCGCTCTTCCTCGTTGCCTTTGAGTGAGGCAGTCGAGCTGGTACGGCCACCGAAGCGTTGCTATTATCGTTCCATTGCAAAAGCTTGCGATCGAGATTGAACTTGATGACCTCTTTGGCCAGATGCCAGAATTCGGGGAAGAACGTAGACCTGATACCGTTGAGAAGGTGCGCATATGATAGCGCTGCTATCGGCACGAAGAGCCAAATCAACCAAAATGACGCTTGTCCGAAAGCCTGTTCTAGCATTTGCTCCCACGTGAGGTCGGAGAGCATCGTCACGTGGCTGCATACCAATGCAACTAAGAGCCACCCGCCCACTGAACCTGCGTAGAGGAAGTAGTTGAAGAAGTAGAAGCTGTTTTGAAACATAAACAGCTTCGAGTTGGCAATCGACACGACAAGGGTAAACACAACGTAGCCTTCTAGCCACATCGTCGGACTCGTCCCACGAAACCCTGCGTTTTCCATCCCGTGAAGAGTGACAAACGTGATTATGAGGCTCTCCACGATTGCACCGACGACCCAGAGAGAGAAACTCTTGGGGTTGATATCTTCGTCGCGAGGTCCCGTGAAATAGAGCTTGGGAAACGTCATGGCCACTTCGTCGTTTACATCTTGGTCCAAAATTGAAGCTGCAACGATAGGAATTGCTGTTAAAGCAATGTTGTACAGCTGCGTACCGCTCTCCAAGTAGAACTTCTGCCCCGAAAACCCACACAGCAATGTGAACCAGTATTGAGCAGCAGTAAAGAGAATGTTCTTGTAGAAAATGTATAACACCAGCTGGGCCATACGTCGGTAGTTCCATCGACCATGTACGAGCAACAAGCGCTGCAAAAAGCGAAATTGCGCGATAGCGTAGTCACTCGAATTGACAGCTTGCATACCCTCTTGGCCCGAAATACCAACACCCACATGAGCTTCTTGGATCATGGAAACATCGTTTGCTCCATCTCCGATTGCAAGCGTGCGGACACCAGGGACATATTCTTTGATGAGAGCAACCATCTCGGCTTTCTGAGCAGGTGACACACGACACGCAATCACTGCCTTGCAGTACTGGGAAAATTCAGCGAGAAGGGGACGACACGATCCCCGAAGAGCGAACATGAGAGTTTCGCCATCGATGACTAGTGCTAGCTCGCGTAACTCTCCTCTGGTGCTTGGGGGCGAAGCCAGATAAACAGTAACGTCCGCACAGCGCGCCCCAATCTCATCTCGTAAAGTACTTTCAAGAATCTCGGGGGTGGGTGCGTTCTTTGCATTGATGATGAAAAGTTTCATGCCGTTCGTCACGAGCTGGCAAGCAAAGCCAATGTTGATAGCAGTTTCTTCCTTGTCACCTGTGAGCACCCATATCTTGATACCCGCGCAAGCCAAATTGGCGATCGTATCCGGGACACCAGACTGCAGTTTGTCCTCAATTGCGGTTGCTCCAAGCAACTCCAAGTCACTCTCAATCTCATTCATGCATTCATCGACGGCGTTGGGAAGGTCTTTCTTGCGCTTGTCGATTTCGGCTAGGTTGTTCTGAGCTTCGTGAAAACGAGCTGCCCACTTTGCGTAGTAGGACGGTTCAATCTCACGAACCGCAATTGTCAGCGTGCGGAGTCCATCTTCAGCGTATTGATCAATGTGGCGTCGAGTGATCTCTTGGAGGTGTGATGACGTTGATTCATCCTCTCTGTCCTTCTTGAGTAGTCCGTAGATGATCACATCCGCGCCTTTCGAATACAAGAAGATCCGGCCATTCGGGTGGCGGATAATTGTGCTCATGCGCTTTCGGGTACTGTTGAACTCCAGCACGTCTAACATCTCGTATTTCTGGACGGTACCACGGACGTTAACGTGCGCAACACCAGGGGATCGGTTCACAAACTCGTATCCAAAGTATCCTGCACCGGCAACGAGAGCCTGCTCATCTGGCGAAGAAGCTGAAAGTGTGATTTCGTTGGAACCTTCGTGACGTTCTGGAATGACAGTGTGGCACACCGCGAGGTGAGTGAAGAAGGCATCGATGCGTCCCTGCTGAACTGACCCCGAGTCCCCTTTCATATCGGTGAACAGCTCTGGACCATCAAAATTCACGTAAGGAACCTTAGGGCCCTTCGATTGCACAGTCATATCTGGGAGGGATTTTCCTGCACGCCTTAATGCTGCCAACCCGATCTCAGTGGTTCCGTTGCCGTACGAAACACCTCCAATTGAGCACTTCCGAAACTCCATGACGTTGCAGGTTAGCGTACCCGTTTTGTCCGAAAATATGTACGAAATTTGCCCGAGCTCCTCATTTAAAGACATGGAGCGCACGAGTGTCGGGGTGTCCGTGTCCGGGTGGTAAATCATGATATCCCACTGGATAAACTGTGCTTGGATATACTTGACCATACTCATGGAAACAGCTAGTGAAATCGGCACGAACTGGTACATAAGCAGCAGGTAGTAGAACAACATGATAAGCCAATCTACGAAGGCACTGTTGTCGGACACGCCCAATTCAAGGTACCACACGGAGCTGTGGTTCGACTTCCAGGTCACTGCACCAGTTGCACCCACTGCACTGAAGATAATCAGTACAGCTAGCAATACGACAGTGTACTGGTTGATAGATCGGTCCATGGAACTCATTTTAGATGGCGGCGCCGAGTTGCTCATCATAATCTTCGTGTCTTTGCCGGTGTTGAAAACCAGACCGTGCACCCAATCAGTGTTGCGGATAATGCAACCACGAAGGATGATGCTTTCGTACGGAATGGACGCTTTTTCCTTGCCCTCAAGCTCCAGCACACCTTGAAAGCTGTTGATTGCGTTGTTGGGATGCTCACAACGGATTACACCTTTCATCGCGACCAAATTATCCACAGAGCCCATGCTTGTCAATGTGCATTCCATTGCAGAACGGACTTTCATGTTGGTTTCTCCATCCAAAGACTTGGTTTCGACGTAGCAGATTCCACACGGATTTTGGGCTGAAACTTCACTAACCGCGAGCACCAACATGTCCGCCGGTACCAGCCCACGGTTTGCAACTTTGACGATATCACCCACCACAACGTCAGCCCATGCGACTTCCTTGAATTTTCGGGTTTCACGGTCAAGGACAAGAGTCGGGCTTGCATTGGCTACGTTGTCCGCTTGATGGCGCTTGTGGTCTTCGAGGACGGCAAACACGCCATCAACCGTTATAATGAACAACAACGGCGGCAAAGTCGAAGGTTGCCCACTGGTGTTGCTGATCTCTGGGATGCACTGCAGGATACAGATGATAAGGAAGTAGAGATTCGAGAGTTTGCGGAAGCTCTCGAAGAGGAACTTGGGTAGGAAGCTCGCCACCGTGTACTTGGAAGTTACGATGAAGTTGTTGCAGAAGCCAGCTTCAGTGTTGCGGTTAGCATCGTTTAGGTGCACCACGCGGAAATCTCCAGCGCCTCCCGCCGTTCCTTCACCCATGAGTCAGCGGCAACCAGGGGTCAGAGAGAGAGAGAGACAGCGGAGCTGGCCAAAAGTGAAGCGAGGAGACAGGAACGATGCACACTAACGACGACTGCTGCGAATAGAGCACAGAGGTCGGTCATGTGAGATGAGGAAGGGGTTTCGCCTTGCTTCAGTGGCTAGGCCGCCCAGCACACAGGGCGGAGCTCGCTATTTATATTATTTGCAGAGCGCCAAAAGTGTTTGGTATTTTTATGCTGACTCCTGGCACTCTTGCTCCTATTGAGGGAGTGAGGAACTACATGTAGAAGAAGAAACGAGAATGCACGACAACAATCGTGGTTGTTTTACAGGCGCAGTCACACTCAATCAGGTTTGTGATCAAGTTGCCTTCTGTATCGCCCTTTCGCTCCACTTCAACTTGTCAATCATTCAACTATGCGACCAGTACATTAGGCTCAATTGGCATTCGTTGTGCTGGTCGGGTAGCCTGCTTTCACATCAGAGTGATGGTCGTTTTTAAGTGCAAAGTGGACAGTATCCCCTCACTTTCGAATTTGCCGCCTCGAGTGCAAGACGATGAAGACCCAGCGTGCCCACCGACGTAAACTGCGCTTCAACTCCGCCAAAGACGCCGCCCCAGTGACGGCCGCCAGGACGGAGCGCGCACCCAAGCAGCCGGTGAAGCGGCGAACACGCAAGCAGCGCTCGCGTCGCGTTAGCCCTGTGGATACGCGCCACAGCAACGCAACGCAACAGACCCAGGACCTTCCGAGCGCGATGTGGAGCGACGTCCAGGAACGACTCGCAGCTGCTAAGAATCTGGGAGAACTGTAAGACACCACGGGGTAGAGACAACGGCTGCGGACTGACGTGAATCTTGTGGCGGCTCTGCAGCACGCAGATCATGTTGCAGTTCTTCAAGAGACACGAGGACCTGCAGGGCTCTGCGTCTGCTCCTGTGTTCCCGATCTTCGTTCTGGCCAGTGAAATCTACAAGATGAAGGGTATCGTGTGTACTTTTGCATCCTTCTCGCTTCGTGGTGGAGTCCTTTCCCTGATGAACGCTGCGCAGTGCCGAGGAAAAGGAGGATCTACGATGTGCTCAACGTATTGGAAGGTATGCGCGACTTGGATTTGATGAAGTAGTTGGGGGAATGTGCATACGATACGTGCTGATGCGTCTATAGGGATTGGAGTGATCAAGCGAGTTCGCTGCGTCGAGACCCGAAGGACCAAGGGCGGCTTCTTGTACTTTGGCAAGGATGCAGTGATTCAACGGCTCGCGGAGATGCAGAGCAACGCAGCACAGGTGATGGTAACGTTTCGCCAGCGTCGCGGCCTAAAGGAAGCCAGCACCACGGAGGAAGATAGCGCTCTTGTACAAGCAATCGAAGAGAAGGCAGTAGCTGAAAAGTGGACGGGATTGACGTCTACGACAGTCTGCTTCCTGAGTTTGCTCTTTCAACAAGACTACCAGGTCGGGATGGCGGTACCTGGAATGAGCGAGCGGCTTGTCGAAGCCAAGAAATGCCTTGGCGCCTTGGCTTCGACGTCGCCACGGAACGAGCTGCCATATACTGATGTGCAGCGCCGAGTGTACGACGCAGTGTCTGTGCTGGTGGCCTGCAACTTGATTCTCACTGCGGCGACCACAGCTACGTCTGTAGAATCTTTTCGAGAGCCTACCGACAAAAGCAGTCAAAGGAAACACGTGCGATTCAACTATGACATCTTCGCAGACCCAAGATTACTGTTTTCGACTAGTGCTGGGGTGCAGTGGGACGACAGTGCAACCCACGAGGAGTGGCTTGGTGCTACAAAGTACAGCACTTGCGCTCACAAAAGCCCAGTACCAACAATTCTGGAAGAGCACCTGGTATCCCCACCATCGGGGTGCTGGAAAAGTGTTCATGCTGGAATAGATATGGCCACCTTGCCAGTCGCTGCTCGATTTACCGATGACGACAGCCATAGACTGCTGAACAGATCGTCCAGAAACTCCGCGAAAAGTCGACATGCCCATGATTTTTTCTCTCCTCTCGGAAGGGAGCTGCCGGAGAAGATCGAGTGGTACGACGAGTCGCTTAAGCAACTTGGGCTATGCAATGCTCTTCCTTCGGATGCCAAATTTCACTGTGAGCCGAGCAGCCAATTCAAGGAAAATCACTGTGAATTGTGGGGATCGCCGTATCCGGCAGGTACTACATTCTGCGCACCTGTCGGGACGCCACCGCTCCCAGTTTGGGTCGACAGAGTAGAGGTGAAACCGGTAGACCTGACGTACCACCAAGCACTGATCGATGATCAAACTAGAATCGCGGCTAACTTTTTGTGCTGACCGAGTAACTTTCACCGTTTTGGGACACCATGCCGTAGCTTTCGTAACTTCATCTCTACATTGAATTTTTACATGTAGTATTTTCGTGCACGGTAATTCTTCTCCTTCCTACTCCTACCTGGATACCACTGCCGTAAATGATGGTCTTCAACCGTCTGTATTGTGAAGCATTTGTGTCTTACCAATTCTCTCAGTCCTAAACCTGTATACATAATATTCCGACGGTCCGGCCTCTGTAGTGTGGCGCACCTTAAATTGTACGAGAGGTTCATACTGGCCGCCCAAAAACAAAAGGCGAGTCCAAGAAGCTCCATAATGGTCCTCGGCAAGTTCATCCGTCACTACCTGGACCGCGAGCCTATGGTGGTGATCTCCTGCGCCATCGGTGCCGTGGCTGTGTCACTGCCGCTGGTGGTGGTGCCCATCCGGCGGTCGATGGGTCTCCCCACGGACCAGTACGACGGCCCGATCATCCCGGACTCCATCAAGAAGTCGCGCGGCCACCTGGCGACCCCCGAACAGTGAATCACGAGACAAGCACGCTGCACCTGTCCCATTCAAACCGCAAGAACAGACATTATCCTCTGAAAGCTAGAGATAATGGTGAGCAGTAGATGTTGACAGGTACTGTGGACTTTGATGATCTTGTAAACGATGAGCTATTTCTAATGATTTTTTTCCAGGTTGTGAAGAAAAACAGACTTGAGCTACGATGAGATGTTTTACTAGTCTCGTAATATACGTAGCTGCCGTCGTCTCGTAAGGAATTTGAGCAAGTGTCGATGTTTTGAATTCTTCTTTTTGCCTGCTCGGCTGCAAGCTTTACCAGGACAGTTGGCTGAACCGTTTTTTTGCAAGTATTAGCAGCATTCGTAGGTTGTGCAGTATCCTCAACTGCTACAGAAAACTTATCGCACCAATTAGACAAGAGTTTGGGCTGCCAATTGAACAAATAGTGATTGACAGTCAGCGGAGTCTCGAGACTGCGCTGCATCAAGGTGCATTGATCTCGCGTCGTGCTCAATTGAGCTAGGGTCATTGTGATCTGCTTCACTGCCGTGCGCTGCCTGAGTATTCGCCGTGGCCATCATATCTTTCAGTCTCGCAAAGACTTCGCACGGCCTGTGATTGTTCTCTCAGTTCACCTCGTATGACAACCATTGAGCAGGCTTGGCGTTCCATGTAGAGTAATTCGTGGGCTGCGGCTGCTAGAGTACTTGAGCTACGGTAAGATTTGAACGATGATGACCTGTGAGATGGCTCTCTAATATTTGAGTTTCATTATATTTTGTGCACGGTGAAACACACGACCAAGCACACAGTCACTCTTAAATCCATAGTCCGCTGCTGCTCAACGGGATATCGGTTACGTTCGAGCAGCTCAGAAACCCACTCGACACGCTGTCACCGTCGTCATCTTCCCAGCCTTCCCACTCCTCTTCGTCCACCTCGCTACTGTCTTCGTCTTCGTCTTGAGTGTCAAATCCGCTGGCTCTGCGCACGATCTTGACGGCCTTCTTCTCCGCGGCATGCGACTCGAGAATCAATGCCTGGGCTCGGTTGCGTGCAAACGCAGCAGCGAGTTGGCTTTCGACAAATGCCGGCACATTGTTTTCATCCAAGCCGATCGTTTCCAAGTAGAAGTTCACATCCAAGGCGTCAAGCAAAGCCTGTGCCCCCACTCGCGTGATTCGGTTGTTCGCAAGCTCCAGAGACTTGAGCGTGCAGTTGCAGCGAATAGCCTGAGCGAGAGCCGTCGCACCACGGTCGGAAATGCGGTTGTTCCTCAGACTCAAATGTGTTAGTGAATCGTGTCCGTACAGGGCTTGTGCTAGCGCCTCGGCCCCGCGATCACCGATCGCGTTACCAAAGAGCTCCAAACACTCTAGAGTGGTGTTGTTACACAGCATTTTGGAGAGAGCGGCGGCGCCATCGTCCCCGATAGCGTGGTCACGAATGATGAGCTTGCGAACTGTGTGGTTGGTCGACAGAGATCGAGCCACCAGAGCACACCCTTCAGACTCGAGCCGTTTGTTGCGCTGTGCGAGAGTTGAAAAGTCCAACTCACTCACGTCACCGTCGTTGAGGTGAATCTGCTGCAGGATAGAGCCCAACGTCGGACCTGTCCACGAATCAAGATGGACCATTAGCCAAACCGAACGGAGCAAAAGTATCAAATGATGATCCTCTTGTCACCTTTAACACGCGAAGTGTACTTGGGCTGTGGCATCTTATGCAGCGAGGAGTAACTGGAGCGGTTGTCGTGGCTCACTTGGGGCCCAACACGGGACAGAGGTGGCTTACCCACACAAACGGCTGTGCTTCTCGATGAAAGGGTGACCGCAGAGCTCACGGACGACGAAGTTTCGGATGTGCTGGTCGAGGAAGGTGCTTGCTCTGTCTCCGGCTTCAAATCTTGCTGTGAGACCTCTGCGCTTTTAGCAGCACTCGACTTGTTGCCCACCACGGCGTCACGTTCTTCATCCTGCTCCTCATCATCCGTGTCCTTGTTGCTTTTCACCACTGACGAAGATCCGCAATCAAGTTGAGCGTTGGGCTTGTCATGGCAATCACCGACGATCTCCTCGTTACCACCAGTGGCCGCCTCCGTCTTCGGGTCACGCTCTACATTTTGAATCGGTGGTGCGACCTTGGCGGAATCGGTTCTTTTAGCTACCGGATTGGCGGTTTGTGGGGATTTCGCCCCCGCGGCCGACTTGGAACGAAATATCAAGCGCTTGCGCTCTCCATTCTGCTCGCCTGCGCCGAGTAGTTGGCGCCAGTAACGCTACGCAGGACAAGAAGACGAATTATACAGGAACAACTGAGTCTCAGGACTTTTTTGGACTTGACGATTTCAGCGCTGACAAATCTCACCTCGAGGTGGTGCTTAGCACGGCGGAGGTTGATGTCGGGCATCAGTAATGCCATCTAGGCTGCCGTGCCGGCAATGCCGTTCTCGCGCTGTGGGCTCGTATCCCTGATACCCCACACACTACTCGCTTCGAAAAACTCGCCCTATGACAAGGCGAAGCGCGCGATGGAGATGATGCAGTGAAGCCACTCGGTCAAGCTGTTCATCCCCTAGCTCACATGGGGACATACACTTACCCCCCACCCTGAGCACAGCCCAGTTACTCTCTCCCGCATTCTTCAGCCCACGGGACCTGATAGAGCGCGTTGTCATCCCCATGGCGATGGCGATGGGAAGCAACACACTGACAACAGACTCAAAACTACTAAACGTCTTGACATGTTGAATGAGAATTGCTTTCGCTACACTATGTAGCCTACACATATACGCCTACTTTAAAAAGTTTTGTCCTCTTGCTGCGACCGGTCAGGGGTTGCCGAGAGTTTTGCTTGAGCTGCACCCGACACCACACCACCCACGATTCTTACCTCTTCCGACTCTTGTTGATCTCGAGGATGATGGCTTGCAGCTCGATGCATTGCTCGCGCATGAGTTCCAGGTCGTACTTCAGGTTACGGTTCTCGATCTTGAGCATCGAGTTCTCGTCCTCGAGCGAGATGCCGCTCGAGCTCGACGTACTGCCGCTACCGCTGCGCGGCTTCATGAAGCTCTTGGCGCGAGCCGACAGCTCGTTCAAACGCTTCACGCTACCGCGGCGACCCGAGTGCGCGACCTTGAAGGACTCCATGCGGTCCGCGACCGACCTGCCGCGACCTGCACGAATCGATGCCGGGTCATCACCGAAGCCCTCATCGCCATCCGAGTCGTCGAGGTCATCGAACTCGTCCACCCACTGGCCACCGTCATTGTTGTATTCCGCCACGTCGTTATACTCGGGCTCAACGGGGACAGCCTTGTACCTCCTCCAGCCGCGCTGAATTTTAATGATGGCACGGCGCTGAAAGTGATACTCCTTCATGTCCAACGACATGCGCGCGTAAGACTGTAGCACGATGGCCGCACGAATCTTGTTGCGCAGACGGCGGCGTTCTATGAAGCCGAGCGCAATGCGCTGGACTGTCCGCGCCTCGTAGTACATGAAGTCGGACTTCATAGCCTCCAGCTCTTCCATGACACCGTTCTTGAAGTAAATGAGAGTTTTACCCATCTGGTACTCTAGGGGAGACTTGCGACCGATGGACGACATAAAGACGCTGCACGTGCGGCGAACGTCCTTGCTGTGCATCGACGGCGGGAACATGATAGCGTAGCGCGTAGCAAGCTCCTTCGGAGTGAGACGACTCGGGTACCCAGAGCGCGTGATACGAATGGCTTCGATCACACCTGCCGATCGCAACTGCTCCACAATCATACGCTTATTGAACTCCGTCGGACTCTTGTTCGAGTTCGGCTTGATACAACGCACGTAATGCGTGTTGGTGGTCCTGATATTGTCCATCAACTGCGCCAACGACGTCTTGAACTGAGAGCCCAGGCTTTTCGGAGCCTTTTTGCCGCGACCACTGCCACCCTCAGTCACTACCTCACTGTCAACAAACAGCTCCGGTAGCAGAGACAGACTACTCAGTTGGATCAAGTCAAGCAAATCCTTCTGCAGGGTATCGCGGTGTTTCTCCATGAAGCCCACCGTCTCGTAGGTGACCGATCCGGCATAGTGGTTGACGATGAACTGTGTGCGCTTCACCTTGGGGAAGTCAATGCTCTCGTTCACTGTGCCGTCCTTCTTCGTCTGGTGGTTCATGCGGATCTTGTTGACCAAGGCCTCTTCCGTGTCACGGGGCTGACGGAGGTGGTCATTCATTAGGGCAATAATACCCAGCTTACCCTCGATCACCTCCACAATACCCTGATTGTCCTGGTACTGGATGTGGTCCCACTGCAAGCCTTCACGGATGTACTCGTCCTCCACAGTCTTGAACACGTCCGTGGTGAATTTCTGCTGCAGTTTTTCGTTCGCGTAATTGATGCAGAACTGCTCGAAGCCGTTGTGAACGAAGTCCTCAAAGCCAAAGATATCCAGCACGCCAATCTGACCCTTGATGCGGCTTTCTTCCGTGCTGATAGCAGCGTTAATCTTCACAACCATCCAGTCGAACATCTTCGAGTAAATCGTCTTGGCTAACGCATCGCGGTTCTCCGCCGCTTCGATAGGAGCGAGTGGCACCGTGACACTGTCGTTGCGAGTGATAACTGTGCGGTTGCACAACGCTTCCTCAATTCTCGTCGTAGGAAGGCCAAACATTTTTGCAACTTGCGACAGAGCAGACCCACTCGAAATGCGCGAACCATTCTCCCCACTCTTGTCAAATATTACTTCACCCAGAAGCAACACCCCAGACAAGATCTTGAACAGGGTCCTTTGCGCGTCGGCATCAAGACCAATGGTGGTCAGTGATTTTTGTGTGCCTGCAAACCACTTGCTGTCGTCCAAGCCCGGAATTTGCATTTCCGCAAGCGCGCCCGCGTACTGGTACTTGCATTCAGGGTCCAATCCGAATTCCTTGCGCACTTTGCTGGGAAGACCAGCCAGGAGCTGATAGAAAATATGGTAGTTGCGCTCACCCTCGGCAATGGACACCACACGCGACTTCTCCAGCAAGTAGGTCTCACATTTTGCGCCGATCAGCTTTCCGCGGTCATCAAATTGAAGCTGCGTAAACTTACCGAAACGCGAACTGTTGTCATTGCGCGTCGTCTTAGCGTTACCGAAAGACTCAAGAAGCGGGTTTACATCGATGACCTTGGCAATGGTCTTGTCCTTCCGGCCACCAGCCACGCTAGCCAGGTGGTTCATCACGATCTTCGTCGTTTCCGTCTTACCGGCACCGGACTCACCACTAACCAGAATACTTTGGTTCATCTCGTTGGTAGTCATGTGCTTGTAGGCCGCTGTCGACGTCGAGTACACGTGAGGGGATAGCGAGTCACGAGGCTTCCGCAGGTATTGCTCATGCAGGTGATCGCCGTAAAGGTTCTCTATCCACTTGTATGGGTTCACTGCGATCACGATATCGTTAGTGTACGTGTAGGGCTTCGAGGCGGCGAAACGCTGCTTCAGGTTGAACAGAATGGACGGCTCGTTCAAGTAATGAAGTAGCCGCATGTCCTCCACACCCTCCGGGTTGTCGTGAAGAATAGCAATAGGAAGAGACTCCACTTCAGTCGCCGTTGGTCCACCAATAGCGCGAATCACTTCAGGGTCCTTAAGATTCAACACACGCTGCTCCGAGTCACCGGCATCCAGGAATACCGTGACACTCACTTCCTTTCGTCGCTCATTGAAATCCACAATTTCGGAAAGCAGCCACACTTCCTCTTTGTCGGGGATGTAGCATTGCACGCCAGGCACAATCAGGTTCTGCTTGTTTCCTGCGCCGGCAGCTTGCTGACGAAGCTGCTCCTCCTTAATTTCCAGTTGCTCGTTCATGAAAGCTTGACGCTTGTTCTCCAAACTGAAGTTGCTGCGACGACGTTTAGGAGGGACCCAGTATGTTTGACGCTTACGGATGTAATTGCCGCGACCTGTAGAGCGCTCGATCATGTGACGCGGCTTGAACGGCCTCGATGCGGGATGCGCGGCTGGTGTCGGCGCGTTATATGCCGGTGTTGGAACTGATCGACCACCGGCAGGGGCATTCTTCGACGGGTTGAAGGAGACAAGTGTCGGTTTAGCTGGGGCAGCGGATGATGTCGTAGCAATCGATGGGACTGAGTTTGTAGTCGCCAGGAAAGCTGCCAACTTGCTCTGCGAGCGAGGCTTTAACGCAGCGGGCGACGCGGACGGCTGCTGCTTCATGAAACTGTTGAGCTTGTTAGCGGATCCCGTGTCAACGGCCGGCTTCAGCGGTACAGGAGCCGGCTTGGGGCTGTTGCTTCCACCTTGTGCGAAGACGGCCTTGCGCTGCGCGAACTGCTCGCTGGAGGTGCCGCGGGCTCGTGTAGGCGCAGACTTTGGCGGGGACGGTGCTGCCACGACCGGCTTAGTAGTTCCTGCAGTGGGAGAGACCGATGCCTTGAAGGCAGAGAGGTTGTTCGATCCCCCAGACCCGACCGCAGCATGTGTTGTCTCGACAGACGGCGGGTTGGACTTCATGAAGGCTGCAAACTTGTTGCGCGTGTCGCCGCCGCTGGTCGGCTGTTTGGGCGACGGTGGCCTCCTCACGGTCGGCGCGGGC
>JAIKVD010000911.1:0-13999 GCA_024679075.1 Phytophthora uliginosa
GCTAGGAAGCCTATCAAGGGCCGCCTTCAGCAGTTCTACGACTCTCTCGCAAAGACGCCCTCTTTGAAGGGCAAGATGCCTCGCTCTGCTCTCGATGCTGAGGACCTTGCCGCAGTTGCTGCATCTGCAGAAGAGGACGGGGATGATGATGGAGATGAAGATTATGAAGATGAAGGTGATGATGATGTGGATGAAGTGCATGTATAAAAGAACCCAAGAAAAGGAAAAAAGAAGGCGGCGTCCAGAAAGACTGCAGCCCCAAAGAAGACGACGAAGGGGAAGGGGACAAAAGCCAAGGCCAAGAAGACGAAGAAAGTGTCGACGAAGAAGGCAAAGAAACCGTCTGCGCGGGAAGTTGCTAAGCAGCAAGAGGAGGCTGCTGCCAAGCAGCTTGCGTTGGAGAAGGAGGCTGGACGGCGAGAGATGGCGGATGCGGAAGCTCGTGCTGTGGTGGTGCAGAAGAATGTGGCTGAACGCCACACAGCAGAAGATGCAGCGAAGGCGAAGAAGAAGGCAGATCGAGCTGCCAAGAAGAAAAAGGATGACGAGGCGAGGGCGTCGAAGAAGAGTGAGGGTGCTGCGCGTAAACGTCGTGAGGAACTGGCGAAGAAGGCGTCATCTGCAAAACGCAAGGCTGCTAGTGATTCCGTGAAGTCGAAGGCGAAGAAAGCCCGCACATCGACAGATCAAGAGGGGGGGCCAAGCCATCCTCCACGTACCTCAAGGTGGCGAGAGCTGGATATGTCATTTGACTATGACGGAGACTATGATATCGAGTCGGAGGGCCCGCCGACAACAGTACGTTCTGTGACGCTGTATATACAGCCTTCAGTGTTCTAACCGATGCTGTATGTGACCGCAGGTTGTTGGAAGTAATGACCGCTATGTCTTATGATTCAAGTGACGGTGGTAACGCTGATATCCTGGGGTCAGAGGCAGAGGATGGCAGTGTGGATTCGAATACATGGCTGGAGATGCAAGACGATGACGAAGGAGACGTGGTTATTCCGGCTCGAGCTGACGACGACAGTGAATGTGATGACGAACCTGAACCAAGGACAGCAGAATCTGATGTTGACGAAGAAGCCCGTTGGAATGATGTGGTAGCTGATTGGCAGCCGATGGAGATTCCTAACATCCTTCGTCTGACGAGTGATAAGGATGCACCCCAGAAGATGCGCGTAGACGGATGGGAGGTTGAACCTTCACGTTTCCCGCCAGACGAACGATTCCCGAATTTGTACGAAGGGGCATCTGGACCCACCGATGCAGTGCTGAGTATAGCAGACTCACCGCTGAAGCTTTTTTTGTTTTCATGCCGAGGTCGTTCTGGAAAAAAGTGGAACGTGAAACGAACCGTTATTACGACCAGCACTTGGAGAAGCGTATTGACCGGATGTGGAGAAAGCAACCAGAGCCGAAGAGACGGAGTAAGGACGAGATGCTGGATCTCGAGCTACGTCGGCACAAACACATCAAGGCCCATGAGATCCTGCAGTGCATAGGACTGCTTGTCTCTTGCATGCTGTGCCCGCACAAGAGACGCTTCTCGGATCACTGGAGTACTGTGTCCGTGGGGACAGTTCCTGCGGGGACATTCGGTCGTGTGATGTCTCGGAACAGGTTCGCTGAAATCATGCGCAACCTTCATTTTACCAACAATACCCATGCAAGTGCTGATACGGATAGGGCCTGGAAGGTGAGATCGATCTCGGATGTGCTCCAGCGGACGTTCAAGGCTGGCTACAATATCCCAAGCGTGCTAGCATTCAACGAGGCTATGATTCCTTCCCGTAGCCGCTACAATGTCACCCGCCAGTACCTGAAAGACAAGCCGCACAAGTGGGGGACCAAGCTATTACTGACGTGCTGCTCCAAGACAGCCTACTGCTCGCGGTAAGAGGTGCTGGTCATGTTCTGGCAATTTTTTGCCAAGTCCAACATGCTGTATATACAACGTGTCGGACGTTTATCGATGCTATACGTACTAGTTGGTGCGACGCTGTATATACATCCTGGCTAACATTCGTTCATGCTGTATGTCGTTACTCTAGACTGGAAGTGTACTGTGGCAAGACGCAGCATTCAGACAGCGCTGCCAAGAAGTCCGAAAGCAGTGGCCCGGCTGCTGTGATGCGCAACTTGAGTACGTTGCTCCCTCCAAAGAAGGATAAAGTCTATTTCGCAGTCGTCACCGACAGATTTTACACATCTATCCGGTTGGCTTTGGAGCTTTTGACACGCAACGTCTATTCCGTGGGCACCATTCTACCCAGTCGAGCTGGCTTCTCGGATCTTCTAACCGAGAAGAACCGAAACCGACACAAGACGATACCCCGAGGCACCGTGCGGATGGCCGCGGCAAAGGCAGTTCCCCAGCTCGGAGCTATGGTCTGGTGGGACCAAAAGCCCGTGCATGTTCTTGCAACTGGTGCCAGTCGTGCTACGCTGACATGAGGTAAGTGCATTTTCCCTAGTGATATTTGTATTTGACTAACCAACTTTACGAACTGTGTGTGTGATAATATGTAGAGCGCCGCATTTCCGGTGGCAAAGGTCAGACTGCCACCATACCCTGCCCGTCCATGATCCGCGACTACCAGACGTGGATGGGCGGGGTTGACGAGCATGACCAGTTACGGCTGCAGCGATACTCGCTGCAGCTTGCATGCAAGTTCACAAAGTACTATAAGACGATTGCGCTCGGTATGATCGACATGGCAATCACCAACGCCTTCATTTGCCAACGGAAAGCTAGGAAGGCAGAAGGACAGCCTGCAGCGGACCACGTCAAGTTTTTGCTAGAGTTGCATGCGCAGCTGATTGGTCTGACCGACGCCGACTTTGCAGACATGGTAAGTTTGACGGTTGAGTATGCTATATTTGATGTACTAACTGCTACGTGATATGTTTGTGATGTAGCTGTTCTCACCTGGTCCGGCTACACCAACGCGAGAGCCGTCACCAACGACGTCTCACTCGCTTGTAGCCGATGACGAGTGGGTCATTGTGAATGGTGTCGGTACGTGTCGGCAACGCCAGTGCAAGGTATGCAGTCTGCGCAAACAAAAGATCGGCGAGCGGCGCAATACGCGATTCTACTGCAGGGGTTGCTGTGACGGAAACAAGTGGTACGCATACATGCTCTATGAATAAACGATTTGAGACTAACATGTTCCTTTGACACGCAGGGTCTATCTGTGCGATCGTGTACGCCCAGAACACTACCCCGGCAACGCTCTCACGTGCTTCGCCATTTGGCACAGCATGTGGCGCAATGGCAAGGATCGCACGCGCCCCCGTCGCGGACGTGACATTCAGATGCGAGCGCCGGGCAAGGGCAAGAAGAAGGGCCGCTCAGGGGACGATGCCAGCGACAATGGTGATGAATGCGGTGGCAGGGAGGAAGATGGTAGTGATTGAGACATCCGTGGATTGCTCATGGCGCGTCAATACATGTTGCCATTTTTTTTCTTCTCTCTGTGTCTATACTCGCTAATCACATTGAATGCTCCTGAGTCGCAGTGTCTCTGGATAAAAAGTCCCCTTGCGCAAGATGTATATACAGCATCGCTGATCTTTCATGCAAAAACAATAACATACTATACAGCGTAATGATTTGCATGATGAGCAAACGTCCTTTTCTGAAAATCCATTTCGTAGAGTCAGGCTTCGTACTTAAGTGCCTATCATACAAAATGTAGGTAACGCCTCTTTTATTCATGCCTTAATATACAGCATGAAAATTTTTTGGCCAAAAAATATAATGTGCGGTCACGGAGGGGTTAATGTGCACTAAAGTTCTAATGTTATGTAGCTGTACTGTACAAAATAGAGTACATTGTATGATTTGACGTTGTTGTCTACTATAATAGTTTGGAGGTCTGATTTAGCGAATCGGAGATCGTACAGTTTTGCTAAACCTACTGATTTACATTCCTTTTGACGAACTGATCGCTTTTCACAACTTCTTTAAAATCTCAGTCAACTCTTGTGCAAAATAGTTATTTATCAGTAGTGGAGGGTATCCCGCAGCACCTGATGAATTATTTGAACGTTCAAGTGGACATAAAACGCACGCTTGCCCTTGCAGACCCCCTTCCAGATTTAGAATCTGAAGAGGCCCCCCGACCCCCCTGTAAGCAGCCAAGTGGCTAAACGCGGCTGTAAATTGGAGATATTTCTCTTACCGTTCGGTTGCTGGTAAGGTACGACTTCTTTGGATGCAAGCTTTCTCTTCCGTTGCCGGCAACGTACCCATGATCTCGTTGCTCTTTGAAAGAGCAACGAGAGCCTCTTTGTGTGCCTACGACTCCTAGGTGAATCCGTCATGAGAGCTAGCACGCAGCGCCGGTCGCAATCTCAATCTCCTCATTTCTCTGCTTCCTGCTTAGACATCAAGCGAGCAAGCCTAAGCGACTCAAGATCACCGAGGCAGTCAAGAGTCAAGGCGCGGCGGACGTGCTCCAGCTATTGAAGGGTACACGACCGCCGACAAGAACGCACTGCTAGAGTGCATCGAGTCTGTACTGTCCATTGGTGCGAATGAGTAGAAGCACACAGTACCGTGAGACGCAAACGGGAGAGTTGGTCACGAGTGTAGTGTCACTTGAACTTTGGTCACTAGAGTGCCTCGTATTCGAAAGCTCTGCGGGTTGAACGCCGACATTCAAATGGTTTAGGTGTATGATAATTAATTAATTAGGTGCTGCGGGATACCCTCCAGTGAACCCAATAAATCCAGAGGGTGCTTTTAGGTCTCTGTCTATCCGTGCAGCTCCCTCGTGTAAAAGACTTCACTTTGCGAGGCGTAGGCTAAGTGATCATATACGTTATTTTGTTGAGGCTATTTTGGCCTAGCACGGTACTCGAGCCAATACAGTGTGGAATTTTGCCATTAACAGAGCGGTTAGTACTGCTAAGCGTCCGGCCGATGCCCATAGCTGGAAAACAATAGCTCACTACCAATTAAGTAACACGAATATGCATGCCTACTATCTATTTACTAGGACTGTTTCTCTCAAAAAAATGCGTTCATTTCAGTTGTCTTTGTTACTACTGCTGTTGCAATCGTTGAAATTGTTGCGGAGCTGTCTAGTTGCACAATTGCTCCACCGACGCTCCCATGCCCGTTGATAGTAGATCATCCGATGCTGCTGAGCTGCTTGCTACTTTGCTTGTTATCGCTGTCGCCTGTTATTGCAATCATTGCTGTTGTTGCAGAACCGTACAGTTGTATCATTGCTCCTAAAGTTGCTCTCGCAACATTAACATTATAATGTTGCAGGATGTCAAACCGCCGTAGGGGAGTTCTTACGAACTGCGAACAGTTCTTCGAACTGCGAATTACTGGACATTTGCAACCGGGGTTGTATTTCTGGCGATGGCGGCATGTGATTGGCTGGATGCATGGTATTGGCCAGGATTGTGGCTGGTACTGCGCCGCAGAACGCAGTGTCGTTTGCAACAGTTGTAGCGCGCACGGTAGCATTTTTTTCTACTTTCGCAACCCAATCCCAATACAAAAATCCAGTCGGGGTTGCAAACAGCCGCAGTATACTTAGTACTGGTAAAGTGGCGGAAATTTGCAAAGAGAGGAATTCTTTGTTCTGGGTGATGGATCCCAGCTCAACCTCGTCATCATTGACAGCAGCGACAACAATAACAGTAATGACGAATCGGCAGGAGCACCAGTGGGTGGTGTCCGAAGATTTCACGGTGGTAGGGCAGGAGGACATTATGTTCGCCGCGAGTTTGCTGCTCGTCACTCACAGCTCGCAGCCGGCCGCCGATATATTACGGAGGTGATGAATACAGTACAGCGAACAAGGCGCGAAACTCAACGAGCGTTGCAAAATGTTCAGGCAATAATATTGAGGCGTGTCGAGGTGCAGCCAGCTTTTCGGTTAGAACAATCATCACGGGGCCCGCGTTAGCGCCGAGTGCAGACATTCACTCGTCAAAAACCTGCAAAGGACTTCACACCGAGCGAGCGGAGTGCGAATAAATTTGCATACGCGCGGAGAAAAGTTTTTTGGTGACACTCATTCGTTTAGGCTACACGAGCGATACTGCGATCGACAAGATTTACTCTGTGCGTGGCAGACAACTTCTTGTGTCGAGTATCTTGATAGCTCTTCGTGTCGACCGTAAGCAAGGAGGCCATCCTAGTCTCCGTTTGTAGTGTCTTCCATTCTAGTACCATGCACTTACTTGCCTTGTCGTTCTAGTGCTCATCCCCAGCCTTACTATTTATAACCAATCAAAAAAACAGTAGCAAACTCGGTTGCACATCTGGCTAGTATTTATACAGTACTAGTTCATGAAATTTTCGATTATGCTACGCGATACTTAAGTACGTATTTCCCGGTAATTTTCAGTAGACTAAGCGCTAAATGAGGCGCCGCCTCATTTAGCGCACCGTGCCTCATTTTACGTATTGCCCCTCTTTGACTAGGATTTGTACAGTATGCCGAGGAGCATAGGGGCATACGAATAATGAGGGACGCTGTTTGTGTCTGGGGCTTGGTTGTCATGACTGCCTGGTAGAATAAATGATGCTAAATTAGGAAGTGGCGCCTCAATGAGGGGTGCTGTTTGCGTCTGGGGCCTTGCTTGCGTCAGCAAGCGTTTTTTCTTAGCGATAGCTCTTTCCAGTTCCAGGAATCCGTCAAGATCCATTCTGATAATAACAACATGTATTGTGTTATAACATGTCGGTACTCTCTGCACGCCGAGATTGGCCGTCCAGCACTGATTGCAATCCAAGCTCCGAATGGCCGTCGAGGACAATCGATGTCTCTCGCACCGGCGTGTGCCCGACTGAGAGCACTACCTATTTTTTTGCGTTCAATAAATACAACTCGCGTTCACTACTTCGTCGCCGCGCCTCTGCTTTGCCTCGTCGTCCTTGTATCCAGCGTCGCCCACCTAGTCACTCGAGCTTACGCCTCAGGCGCCTGCCCTCGTGTAACCTTCGGCAGACTGGAGGGCAATTCCTCTGTCCGCACACTCATCCGTACTCGCTCAGCGGCTGCACAACAAAGTCGCCGTCAACCTCAGTCTTTCGCGTTCGTCTGCATCGACCTCAACCCGTTGGCCGAGTCGGCTGCCTAAAGATCACTGGCAGCGCCGCCACGCCGACCGCGATCCGTTCGTCTCGTTCGTCGTCGTTCGTCAGTGACCAGGCCCGCTCGTCGGTTTAGGCCCTGTGCTCCGTGCCATCGTCCGTGCTAAAGCCCGCTTGTCAGGTCCTGCACTTAGTGTCGTCGCCCGTGCTTTCCGGGGTAGGGTCTTCGGTCGTCGTCTGCGCTCGTCAGGGCGAGCTCGCAAGTAAGCACTGCCATAGCTTGCCGGCAGCACCGCTCAGTCGTTCACCAAACGCCGTTGGCTTTCTTCAACCACGCCAGCCGCAGCTTCCCAGTTAGTCGTCGCTTTCGTCCCACGGTCACTTTGTCTTGGCCCGAGATCTTTCTGTATATGGCGTGCTGCATCCACTCCGACGAGTCGCTGCGTCTGTTCGACCTGGTCCGTCCAACTGCCAGGTGCTTCGTGCTGGATCCGTGAGATGGCCACTATATTACACGACTTCCTCAATGCTTGGGTCTTCCACGGCTCTGCCGTCACTGTGCAGTTGTTCGTACTCGTCGCCAGCAACCCAGCGGGTGACGTTGGATCCGTTCTCCGCTGTCCAACGTCCTCCGTCCGTTATTTGCGTCCATCCGATTCCGGTGGGTCGTAGTGCGTGCTGAAGGACGTACTGTCCGTCTCTGTTTCTTAATCGTCTCCGTCAGAGTTCCACCAGTCTCGGACTCGCGTTGTTCGTGCCGTCCGTATCTGCCATTGCATTTCGACTTCGTTTCGTAGTGATGTCGCTCTAGCAGCATCGATAGCCGCCGTTGCGAATGCAGTCGCTCTTGTCTCCGCAACATCGAGTGTCCGTTCGCCTGTATCTTCATGCTCCAGTTGTGCGCTAATGTCTTCGGCTGCACGCTGCAGCAAGGAGATCGGGAACTGGTAGCTCACCATGGACGACACATGAGCTATTATCGTCTCCGGCTGTCCGTTCTAATCCTCCCGCTGTAGCACAAAGATTTCATAGCCTACAGGATCAACCACCCGCATCAGTCCCATCCATTGGGGAACGAATTTAGTGGCCTTCGGCCCACGCGGTGGGTTGTATACCCAGACCTTATCGCCAGCCTCAAATGTTCGTCGTTGCCGTACTTTCGGTTGTAGTATCGAGCTTGCCGTGTTTGCTCTTTGTTACGGGCCCGCTCAGCACATTCGTGACCCCGTGTCATTGCTGCTAACAGGCTGTCGTGGTAATCCATTAGTTCTCCTGCTTCGGTCTGCTCAGTTCGTCTCAGCAATTCGTTGGGTGAACGCAAACGACGCCCCAACATCAGTTCGTTCGGGCTCAGAGCGACTGTAGAGTGCTGCGCAGAGTTGTAGGAGTAAACTGCACACTGGACCCACTTGCTCCAATCGTTTTGTTTTTCATCACCCATGAAGGTCGCCACACAGTCCTTACAGGAACGATGAAATCGTTCAACGAGTCCTGTAGCGGGGCTACACATTCGGTTCACCTCCTACCTTAGTGCAACATGCACTAATTTATACATTCAGGTAGACCACATCACAGTGTGATCACCATTCATATTAGGAAGCAATACTATTGGTGGAAAGATGCTTCTTTCCACCAATAAGAATCATGCATTAGGTCAGAGACTCTGCCAACCACTCGTTGGCAGAACCTCACTTTATAGATATCAATTTTAGGAGGAAAACACAGTTAGCACGTTCAATTCAGTTCTCAATTTTACAGCAAGCTACTAATTAGTACCTTTATTTAGGTTTAACTATACTTGTGGGCACAAGTATACTTAACCTAAGTTAAATACGCCTACGCTTCCTCATACACGTGCGCTCACGTGTAAGCTAAAGTATTGGGTCTAAGTAGACCCATTACAAGTCCTATCATCTGCGGGCGGTACGGTACGGGGTTGGTCTGCTTCGCCTGCAGTATTGTCACTAACTGCTCGATTACTAGTCCGGTCATTTCAGGTGCTCCATCAGTAAGTAGCTCGCAGAAAGCTCCAGATTCCAAAACCACGTCCTCCATCAGAAAGGTAGCGATACGTTCTGCTGTATGCTGCGTGACACTCCTTGCTAGCTGCCTCAAACGTAGGGAAATTTATTCGTCGCTGGTGTTTTATTCTTTAATTACGCTGTGCTCACTTTGTGGTTTATCCACTTCCTATATCAATACGCCCTTTTCGAGAAAAAACATGAACGGCTCTGAGATAACAGGTGCATAATCTTGTGGAGATATTTTCGCAAGTGTTCTTATTACACCGTTTTTTTTGTAGGATACTAGAGGGTTGGGCTGGTGGTGCTGGTTGTATAGTGTTCTTGTAATACTACGTTTAAATGAAATTGCGCATCTCCTGCGCCTGCTTCGCAGCCGCAGTATCTATTCGCGATACATATGAGGGACCTTTTTCAAAAGTACCGTTACGTATTTTTGAGGTTTTTCGGTAGAGGTCTCTGAAGTTGGGTGAGGTGAAATCGGGTGATTCCAGCGCTTTCGAGAAAAGAACAAAAAGAAGACAGCCCCCGTCCCAGAGGACATCTGGTCCGGACTGGTTGGAGGGGGAGTGTCTAACGAGGGCCATTTCCAACCAAGGCCATTTGCATAGAGAGGCCAATAACTAAGGAGTCAATGAATAGTAAATGTACTGGGGGTTGCACCCCCAGACCCCCGCACAAGAAAAACTAACTCCGAGTTGCGGCAACGGGTCCGCTCACTGGTGAGCTCGTCGCTGGGCCCGCCTTCGCAAATACCGAGCGGCCCTGCTTCGCGGGCACCCCGCTCGGGTTTGCTACGGCTACGCTCCTCACACCCGCTCACTACCGAATGGGTATTTGGTATGGCCCCTCCGCTCTCTGTACAAATATTGGCCTCTCTATGCAAATGGCCTTGGAGAAATGGCCCTCGTTAGACAGTCCCGGTTGGAGTGCCCGACAGCGACTATGATACTGGCGCAGGCAGCCTTGCTGCGAGAGGCAGGTATAACTCGGACGACGACGGCAATGTCAGCAGCGGCTCCTCGTCTGGGTGCAGCATGTCTGCGCTAGCTGAGTTGGTGGGGACGGCGGTTCCCCTTGCGGGTGAGGTAGAGCGGCTCCAGGGCATGACGGGCTACAGTAAACAATGTATGGTCGGAAAGCGTGCGCATCTAACGCAGTTAGTCGCGTCGCTGCGAGCGATGTAGGTGATGCCCGTTCGCGTCCGCTTGATGAAGGTGGAGGGGACACACACTGGCAGGTACTACAGCGCGAAGGATTACATGCTGCTGCCGTCAAACTTCACGTGGGAGAGCCGACGCGCCGAGTACTTGACGTTCTTAAATGGCAAATACTTGGACCCGAGAGCGCGCAGCTGTACGTATCGCTGCAAAGACTGCCGTGGACGACGAAGGTATGCTCGCTGCAGTCTAAGGAACTATTATACTTTCGAATAATCTGGCAGACACTTAGTGATACTTTCAAATGAAGCCAGATCTCAAAATATTTCCAGCAGCCAACTTAAATTTGATGTTTAACAATGTTCAGATGTGCTTCAAGAGGTGCCGATAGCATCATTCAAAAGAGCAGCGTTTTTTGAACCTAAAACATTAACAAAAAATCGAAAAAAAAACTTTTGTTCAGAGGCTTCTCGCGCCAACGCCCATAAGTTTTTGGTATTTGACTTTTCGTGGTGCTGAAAGCGTCAAAACGTAGCTAAAGGAGCCGTTTAAAACGCAGTATAGCTCGCTTGGTTTTGAGGTTTAATCGATAATGATACTTTTTTTGAAAAAAGGTCCCTCATCTACAGTATGCCAATTGCTGAATCCATCATTCAATCGTGGAACCACCCACGGATTGCTTTAGGAACTATCGTAGAGGAGGGTTCCCCGAATTCCGAGGCAAATATGTCAATAGAGAACTGTAGTTTCTGGAACTATTTCGGCCCTTGGAACATCCATATTTTCAAAAATATCCCAAAATAGCTCCAGAGGCCCCAACTCCATGGAATAACAACAGGGGCCAGTTGTTCCAAGGAGCAACCTTCTGGGGCTATCGGCCAAAAATAGTTCCAAGACCCCCGTTTACTCCACGAACTACAGTTCTCTTTTAATATCATTTGAAGCACTATCAATCAATCTAGCGAGCAGGCTTAGCCACCATCACCACCACCCCCGCTACTAGTCTTGCTTTTCCGGTCGCCGCCGCAGCCCCACTCACGGCAAAAACTCCGCTGCTGTGGCGCCGAAGAAGTTAGACTCACCTCGGTACAGAATAGGAATCGGATACACACAACTACTCGCAACCATCTACGCCGCTCACTACTAGTCGTCGACGTCAACCTCATGCAATCATAGGCACCTGTAAATTATGTGCATTTATTTTTATTATAGGCAGCGATCTCATCAGGAGCAGCGCTACTAGCAGCAACATTTCAGAATTTTCTCTTAAGTCCATATCACACTGCACCACAAAACCCACTCACAACACAGAGGTTCAACGGCATCATCGTACCTAACGTTTTCCATCATCTTTGGAATCGTGTATCCTACTCAAAATAGTTGGCTATTCCAACGCAAAAACCTCTATATTTTCGTGGATTTCGAGAAAGCATGCGATTTTTGAGACTATTAAACTATTTTACTTGAAGTGTGTATACTTTTGCTTCGTGTGTGCCTCATATCACGTGCCCCGAATTTATTCTGAACGGGTGTAGTGGATTTTTTATTTATTCCACCCAGGGTGGATTTGGGGTTATTTGTTTTCATCGACATCATTGAACAGTTAACTGACAGTTAAGTATATACTTCGAAGTGTATATGAAGGTAGTATATTTATTAGAGGATATTTGAAAAGGTATTACAGGTTTTCGTGATGTAGAAATTGTGCAGGCACCTAATTATCCCAAAATCCACCCACCCACGATATTCTCGTGGCTGGGTGGATTTTGGGATAATTATTTCTGCCCACTCTCGTCAATTTATCGAACCCCGGCTAGTTTAGAAGGCACGTACCGTATAGCAAATGTCATATCCAGCAGCAATAT
Organism: Phytophthora uliginosa; assembly: GCA_024679075.1. Lineage (NCBI taxonomy): Eukaryota > Oomycota > Peronosporomycetes > Peronosporales > Peronosporaceae > Phytophthora > Phytophthora uliginosa. The sequence goes on from JAIKVD010000911.1 coordinate 12,116, forward strand.
TCAACAGGTGATAAATACCTGTCTGTATCCATATTCACAATCATATCATAATCAATAGGTGAATGACATATGGCTAACAAAACATGGGACCTCGTTGCCGGACAAAAGTCAAATTGAGGGGAAACCACCACCAGAATCGAATTCAGGAGGGGGGGGGGGTTACCCCGAGAACCTGCCCGCCGCGCAACAGAAATCCAACGAAGTCCTGCATATAGCTGTTGCAGCCGTGTACATGCGCCCACACACGCGGTGGCTGTAATAAGGCGTTAAATCAGTGTATGAAGCAGTTAAACATCAGCATAATCAATACCGTTAACCACTCTATCAACGTAGTCTTGCTCTTCAGCGACTTCACCCACCCGCTTATCCAGCAAGTCTAGCTGTTCTAACCGAGCTACAATCTGGTCGACCTGGCGCTGGGAAGCATCGTCTTCAACGCCCTCCTGCAGTACCGCTTTGAAGCCATTCGCAATTGTGTCCACACTCAGCTCGTCCCAGGCTTCAGCGATCCATTCGACTACTTCCTCACGTGCTGGTGGAATCATCTTGAACGACTCAGCCGCAGCCATTACCGCTTCATGCCTCTGCATCTGGCACTCTAGATAAGCAATCCATCGTTCTCTTAGACGAATCTTCAGCGGACGATTCCACGCGACATCAGCAGTCTGATAGACCCCAGTGCACCCTGCAGGAACTCGCATGAGCTCCACGTTCAGATCCCTCGCACACGCTGGAACTTCATCCGTCCAGTGCCCGTCGGTTGCTGCCTGGATCCCGGAGGACGAGTGTCGAGGTGCGTCCGCTATACTGTTCGATAATTTCGTGGACGGGTTGTCATGCCAACGGATGGAGGACATGACAACGCCGCCCAAGGAGAGGAGAGAGGGAGTGGCGTCCCCATGGGAGGGATCGGCACTGCCGACTTTCGACTTTGTCTATCACTCGTAAATCTTCCCTGTCTTAAAACAAATAAAGAAACACTTTATTCAACACAACTACTCTACGCTTCACTTCTTCTCGGTCTCGACCCCGTACTAAGCCCCTACTCGCCAAACAGTCCCAGCGGACCCGACCCCGAGGCAGAGGAAGGTGTGCGACACCGGAGTGTCATGCGATGTCTGCGTAGAAAGCCCTTGGCCCATCCCCTCGATGCCTTGAAGATTCGTACAGGGATGCCAATGTCGCGGCCAACTGCGAGCGCTTTCCGATGGAGCATGAGGCTTGATATGTGGAGTACTTGTACCCTGTACGCATTAATCCACTTGACGAGACGCACCTCTGCGTCACGAGAAAGAGTTGTGGCTCTACCTCGTAGACAAACCTTGCGATGGGTGGCTGTACCTGTCGACTGGCATAGCTCCACAAATCTCGCCTTCTGTTTACGCCACAGGTAAACGCTTGTGCGCTTAGTTTGGGGTTGTGTGCCGACTAAGCCCTTGTAAAAGTTGTCTGGCGTTTCCTCCTTGCTGTGGTCTTCGAAGTAGAGCACAACATCCAGCCGAAACTGGTGCGTTGGCACGGAGCGTTTGTACGCTCGATGCTCCCTCCCGCCGTTCTTGGTGTGCTTCTGTCTGCCCTTGACTATTTGAAAGTGATCTTTATGCAAGCTTGTCTAGCTGTGTCCAGCCGAAGTGCCGCACTTTGTTGTCCACCAATTTGGTGTCGGATAAGACAATCGCTTTGGAAAGCCACGAACGCTTGATTTTGATTGGCTGTTTACTGTTGTCGGGTATGACATTTAGATGGATATGACATTTGCTATACGGTAATGCTGTCCCCGACTGGGTGTTGCAGTAGCCTTGCTAGTGTAACCGATTCGTCTTTTATATATAGCAATCTATACACTTCCGGATAAGTGGACATCTTTAGTACACCCCTAACTAC
>JAIKVD010000912.1:0-13999 GCA_024679075.1 Phytophthora uliginosa
GCGTGCATGGCGTTGATGGTGGTGCTAACGAATATTCTGTATTGCTTTTGTATGCTACAGCGGTGTCCCGCAACGTCACAGTGCGGCGCGGCGTCCGCGCCGCGGATGGCAAGCTGCTGCTGCGCAGCAGCAGGTTCGTCGCCGTAGTGGCGTTCATGGCGTGCATGGAGGTGCTCGTGCTAACCGAGCTGTTTTGTGTGACTTTTGTGTGGTACAGCAGTGTCGAAGGTGGTGGCGATGAAGGAGATGAGCACCGACACGCACAGTGCACCCAGCAGTGAGGCTACGCGATAAACGCCAGGCATCTGGCTCACCTTTCTGTCACAGCGCGCCCTACTTGGAGAGATGTGCACCTACATTTTTGCAGGAAAGTCGACAGGGCCGTCGGATGCCAGTCTCGGGCGGGCGACCCATTCACGATTTTGCAGGCTTGCGGAGCGCCGGTCGCTACCGAGGTGGGTCCGATTTCTGCCTCATTGAATTCATCGTGTCATGCTAATTTGCCTCCATTTGTTGCTGTTGCAGGACGGCCGTCAATTTGAGGCTGCAACAGCAAACCGGTGATGCCCTCCGTTGGCAATCCGCTGATAAAAGTATGCGCTTGTCAGTGTTACCGACATAGGTATGAAACATTGATGACGCTGTTGTTGTTGTCGACGACGATGATGATGGTAATGTTCAGCAAGCGCAGTGAGGATCATTGGCGCTGTCAAGAAGCTACCAGACAATCCGCTACGGCATTTCTCGAATGCAATTGGAGACGTTTTACTGTGGTTTGCGGCTAAAGTTTTAGGTGGATCTGACAAAACAATGAAGACGAAGCGTATTGATCACGATATATTATCTGATGATTCTGATTGTGACTTGTTAAAGCACCTTGATGTTGGTTTTCGACGGGAGCAATGGAGAGAAAGTAGAATACAAAATAGAGCATCTAAGAAGATGAAAATTAAACATGACCGCGGAGTTTTTCTGAAACCTGTCAACAGCGATGATCAGTCGTATTGCATGCATAGTCTTCGAGAGGCGTTGGGCGCAGAGGGCCTCGACGAAACTGTGTGATGCGTGTGCGATCGATTGGTACTCGCTCGCGACACAGTGCGCAAGGAGGGGAGCGATAGGAGATTCATGACCACTTTACGGAGCGTTTTGGGTGTGGTCGACGAATCAATTCCTTCTCGACTTGTCGACCAATACCGCGCCTCGCCCTACGTTGACGGATTGGAAAATGTTATGGTTTCCCCTGAGGGCATACATTGCTACAAAGATGATGATGGATTTCCTAGCTCTTGGATGAGCATTTGCTCGGATTGCATGAGCAGCATACGTGCCGAGCACATTCCGAAGTTTGCTATAGCCAATATATTTTGCGTGGGAAGACTACCGAAAGCTCTTAGAGGGCTCACCATTCCGGAACGATTCATGACTCAAACTACGAGTCTGGCAGCAATTACTCGAGTAATGCGCGGTGGGAGGCACCGGTGCATTCGCTCACACTGTCTCGCATTTGACTGCACACCAGGACCTCCGGTTTCTCTGTTGCCTCGATCAATCGACGCGGTGTCATCCTATCGAGTTGTCATGGTGGGCGACTTCACGGAGGACCAAATGGCGAAAGTGAAAAAGATGCATATGATACGGAAGCAAAAAGTGAAAGACGTGTTTGAATTTTACCAGGACTACAACCACTTGTATAAAGATGTTTTGCGTTGCGATGACGCCCTAAATACCGAGTACCCAGATGAAGTCGTTGATGAGTATTTTATTGATCATATCCAGGACAATTCAGGAGTGCTAGATGAAGGTATATTGGCAGAGATGGATTCCGTACGTGGCCAATCTGATGATTGGAAAGTAAAGCAAAATGACGAGCGACTGGTTCTAGAACGGAGGGTCGGGTTGATGGACGACACATCTGGTGTGCCTGCTTCATATATTGCTGAAGTTGATGGTGGGCCAAATACAGATAGATCGTTCGTGGTGCGACGGTCGAATAAGTTTGCGAATGACATGAATGGTGATCTGTTTGCAAAACTCTTTCCTCACTTATTTCCATTCGGTCGTGGTCACCCTGGCGACCAGCGTCGCACCCCTGTTTCGATGAATGAAGCCAGCAAGCACTATATTTCATTGAGTGGTAGGCAGTTCGCAGAAGATGCGTTATTCACATTGGTGGCATTTGATCGACTAGCATTACAGAATATGTATATTCAAAATTCAGTACGGTGTAAACGTTTCCCGCATCTGTTCAATGGCTATGAGAGTATTGGAGTGGAGCAACTCGGCCGTGCACTGATTGCAAATGAGCGAAGAATGCAGGGGTGCTTACCGCGAGCGGAGCGGGTGGATAGCGTTGCGGCTCGATTTCTAAACAGTGTGGAGATAGCATCACATGTTGTTTGGGGGAGCAATGCTGAGCGCTCCCAATACCGCCAGAAAGCATTCGCCTACCAGGCACGATTTGGGCAACCTGCTTTGTTCGTCACGTTGACGCCGAATGCATATAATTCGTTTGCGATGGCACAATACACTGGTATTAGTTCAGTGGACAGTTTGTTTGATGTGCTGGAAGCCCGAATGCCTAGTAAAGCAGAGTTACGGGAGGCCAGTCTCGGAAATTACTGTGCTTCCGCGCGCTTATTCATGAGGCATGTTGATGCCTTCATTCGATTCGTGTTAGGTGTTGATCCTAAAAGCAAGCTGCCGAACCGGAGGGGTCTGTTTGGCGATGTCGAGGCTAATTTTGGTATGGTAGAGACGCAGGGGCGTGGAACACTTCACATTCATTTTTTTGATCTGGTTGCATGATGGACCTTGCAATTCCGCTGCGGTGGATGCAATACTATCTAGTGATGACGCCCGATCATTTTGTGAATCTATTGAGAAGTATACCGCATCAATCGTGTTGCTCACAATTTCCGTTGGATTTGAGTGATCATCGGTGTTGCGGGTGTGGTGCGGGGTTGGCTCAGATGACTGCATTACCTACTCCAGATTTGGCTCGAAAGGATCCCCGTGAGGGGCTCTATAACGCTCGGGCAAAGTTGCAAGTGTCTGAGCCTTCGCTGTACGAGTGCAATATTTGCAGAATCAAATTCAGTTCGCAGCAGTTGCTGCGCAGTGTGCTCCTCCAGCAGAGACCGCCGCACTGGCCTCACTGGGGATGAATATTCAACTAGTGATATGTTGATACAAGCAAGGCGCGAGTTAAGGGGCAGAGATACGCTAAATCAGCTATACATATTGTAGAAGAGCGCGAGCTCATGGAAGCTTGTGCACGTGATGGCGGTAATTTGGCGACTGGATTCAATACTAGCGACGTTGGCATTATTGACTGGCTCGACCATTTGAATTGTCCTCGAATGAGATTTTGTAAGAGCGACGATGATCCTTTCCAAAACGACTGTCTGACGCGCCTAATTGAGATGCTACCACCTTCTACAAGTGACGCTCGAATGCCTCAAAAGTCAATAGACTACATGGTCTCTTCATTAGTGTTGTTACTGAACCAGCACTGGTGGTGTCACGCTACGACATGCTTCAAGCAGTCTCGCGCAACACCTGATGCATCTTTCTGTAGATACGGATTTCCTAAAGAACGAGTACCGAGGACGAGGTTTACCGCGGCAGGAATTGAAATCAGTCGTCTATTAGGGCACGAATTTGTTAACGGGTTTAACGCAGTTATAATGGCCACTTTTAAATGCAACCATGACATTCAAGTACTTATCGGAGGTCAAGAAGCTACACACAGAATTCACTATTGTTGTAAATACGTAACCAAGCAACAGAAACGACTGGATTCCGTAGTAGCAACCGCATTGGGCGCTTTTAAACGTAGGCAAGAGCGTGAACAATTGGAGAATACGCCTCTGTCGGTTGGGTTAAAAGACAACAACACTTCAATTGCTCGGAAACGAGTCGCTTCAATTGTGTGCAGCACGACGAATAGACAAGAGATCGCTGGACCTCTAGCAGCGCTTTACCTATACCGAGGTTCGTGTTGCTATTCTAGCGCTACCTGTACAATGCTTCCTCTGGGCGATATAATCCACCAGTTGTGTGCCTCGGAAGATTACGCGTGTAGATTCATTAGAGAGTCCAGCGAGGATAGCGCCCCAAAATATCGCGCTGTTTCGAATCTAGACGATTATCTCTATCGCCCGGATTCTCTAAGCAAGTTTAATCTGTATGAATTTTCAATGCACTACTTTCGTAAAAAAAGACAAGCAAGCTCAAGAAGCGAAACTAGCTTTTATGTGTGACCATCCCCTTTATCTCACTCACAGTATTGGGCGCAGACTTCGGGAAGTTGTTTCAGTCATACGGGGTTATCGCATGCCTTACGTGGACACGGAATCATCCCTGGAGTACCAGGTCAAGCATGCAATGTTATCCTTAGTTTTATTTAAACCATTTCGCTCAGTCTCTGGTCTAGTTAATGAGTACGCGGTGTCTGATGAAGGGTGGCTTCACGCATATTCTCTGTGGGAGCGATCTCGAAGCGAGTTCGTGAAACGAATAATGTTCAATATGGATGACTACTACAGTGGCCTCAAATATGTCAAAGATCAACGTACGGCCATTGCACCATCATCAGTTCCAGCGCCACGTAATGAAGAAGAGGATGATAGTATCACAGTCAATGATGACGATGGTTTTTACGATGCAGACAATTTCCTGGGAATAGAACCGTACGACGAGTTAATTGACGAGAACGACGAACTAATAGATATTTGGAGACTCGTTGACGACGACAACATCATTATTGACAGCAGTAGCCTACATCCATCTGTGTGCCCATCTGCCGCCCCACCTGAACGTAGGGTTACTCCCATTCTCGGTACTTTCGCATCATTGAATATGCTCCAAGGAGCAGCTAAATGAACCGCAACAGAGGCGAGCATTATACCCCCAATAGCGGCTCTCGGTTCTATAGCCCATTTGCGAAAATGGATTGGTGATGCTACTACTGATAACAGCCTTATCGCGCCAAGCCATGAATTATCGGACGTTCGAGTTCTAGAAGTAATTGAGTTGTTTGAAAATACACTTAATGAAGAAAACATGGTTTGGCATCCGGAATCAGTGGAGCAATCTCACACCCCGCGCGCTGTGACTCAATTTTCCAGTGTTACTACTGTATCTAGAGCATTCACGCTAAATCAAAAGCAATACTATGCATTTAAAAAAGTTGGGGTGGCTTTGCTTTCTCGCTGGAGAAATTTGGAGAGTTCATCATACGCTAATGTAGACTTCGAAGGCGCGCTCAGAGCTGATCAACTTCTAATGTTTCTCGGCGGAGAAGGCGGCACGGGGAAAAGCCGTGTTGTTGAAGCTGTTCAAACATTTTGTGGAAGCTGGGGGCGCTCCAGTTGCCTAGTTAAAATCGCGCTTACTGGAAAAGCGGCCACACTGATCGGAGGTAGGACCCTAGAAAGTTTCTTATTGCAACTCAAAGGCAAAACAGCTACCGAAGCTGCTATGGATCTCGATTTGCTTATTATCGACGAGGTCTCGATGATGAAAAAGCTACAGTTAGTACAACTGGATAGACGGTTGCGCATTGTAAAGCGGCTGCCACAAGTGCCTTTCGGGGGTATCCATGTTGTACTGGTTGGGGATTTCTTGCAACTTCCTCCTGTCGGAGCGGATCCCATCTATCGAGACCCTTCTTTAAGACCAAAGAGTACAGCTACTGACTTTACAGGTTTTCAATTGTGGCACGAGTTTGAAGACGTAATTGTACTTGATGAGTCGGTGAGGTTTCAGAATGATCCTGAGTGGGGGAACGGATGCCGCAACGCGCGTATGGGCATCTGGACTGAAGATTTCGTCGCCTTAATCAACGCGCGAGTTATCTCACAGAAGACTGATTCGTTAGTACAATGGATTGCAAGTGATGAGAGGACAACGTTTGTTACCCCAGACAATACGACGAGGCTATCCATCAACAACTTATTCATTTCAATTACTGCTAAATATTTGTCTGATGGCATATACCCGGTGCGAATAGTTGCTAATTTCAAGGGAACGCTGCGAGGGTTGAGCTCTACTGATGTTAAAATGGTTATGAGCTTGCCTGACTCGAAGTTCGGCCGAATGGCACCATATCTCGATTTGGTGATTGGAATGCCAATCCAAATCACACGAAACATAAGACCACAAAAAATGGTTGCGAATGGTAGTCTAGGTACTCTGGAGTCGGTGGTATACGCTCCTGGTACTACATTTCGTATTGTCCATGATAGCATTGCTGATATACTCGTCGAAGTACCAAGTGAGCCTCCGACAACGGTAATAGTACGGCTACCACGCGGTGATAGTGGGAACCCCATGCTGGGCTCGACAGACAGCGACCTCTTCCCTCTCTTTTTTAGCACCCAAGCCTTCAAGCAATGCGAAATAGCCCTCGAAGGTACCCATCATGGATATAGACGAGTTCTTAGCACGCGTATCCAGCAATTCCCGCTTGTGTGCGCAGTTGCATCAACGATCTATAAAGTTTAGGGCGAAACACTTAGCCGGATGGTCGTTACCGAGTGGAGATCGAAAAACGCCGCAGCAAACAAGCGAGAACAACCTTACCTTCTTGTGTCAAGAGTTACGTCGCGTTATGCCTTATTGGCACTGAGTCCCTTAACGCCCGAAATAATTCAACGGGCACATCCTCCGGCAGATGCACTACAAGAAGAGGAACGGCTTCGGCGATTGAGCGATCGTACACTAAGTATCATAGTGTGATATTGTCCCTTATTAAACCTACATTGGCGGTGCAGATAGCGCCACTGTGAATACAGTATACATTTCTAGTTACTAGAACTCTAAAATGTAGTAGTAAGCTTCAATAATGTGGAGGCAAAAAAATCGTAGAGCTGTTGCCCACTGAAGCGTACTATTTTTTTGCCAGGAACATATATGTGCGGTAAATGATCAAAGTCAAGTCCCAGCCACGAAGGTGATACCACTAGCCGTAGAATAAGACTGACAAACAGGAGATCGCTCCTACTCATTCCAAAATTCCAACACAAACACCTCAATGAGCGCGCATTTGAAAATGTATTGTCACCGATCAGAGCTTACGTGCAATATGAGTAGGTCGATGATAGACAGTAGTTATGTTGTGGGTATCTGCGGAATACTTGGCTCCTCTACTGTTGTTTTCGATCACGACGTAACAGGCCTACAATCATATCCACTCGAATAGAAATCAGCAACACTCAGTACTTCGAGTAACTGAGTCTGAGCCAAACACCATTTGATTCCAGGAAAATACAGCAATTGTGATTGTATTCAGTTGAGCCTTTAGTAAACGGGGGCATACAAACCTAGTACAGAGATGAATGGCTACGATGAGACTAATACCCGTTCATAGCTTCATTCCAGGTACCCGTATGTTGCTGCTTGCTACAGTGATGATAGAAATCGAATGAAGAGTATGTATTGACATTAAAAAAGCTGAACTAGACATTCTGAGATGAACTAAGAAAGAAAGCAACCAACCAACACTCACCTTTTAGTCGATCAGCCTTGATCATGTTTGGCTTTGTCTTGCCACCAGTAGCAACTATGGCATATTATCACGCGGCTGGTTGAAGTGGAATCCGTGAAAGTTGTTTAGGTGTCGAGACAGAGCCTGCTTTGAGCTGGCAATGAATGGGCATTGCCAGACGAAGCAGAAGACCTCATCCGCGTCACGTGTGTCGTCGAGAATGTTCATAATCTCTGGAACCTGGTATTCAGGACGGACGTAGAGCGGAGTATCGATGTAGCCCTGCACACACACGTTGGTAGCTTCGCTCCCCGCCCTCGCGAAGATATAGTCACCGCGTAACATGACGACGTCGCCTTTGTTAAGCTCGATGATCTGCTGGTTGGACCTCAGCGGAACATGGTTGTTCCAACCGTAGCCGTAGAGGTAGGTACCATCCTGGAGTGCTAGGAAAAGCAAACCCGGTACAGAGCACACGTCCAGGCATTCTGGCCCTGGCACGACCGGCATGAACTCTCGACGGGGCAGCTGGTCGGGAGCACCACCAGACATCTTCAGAAATTGAAGCTCGGCCATTGAAGAGTTGGGGTAGAACGTCTGGCTGAAGCGCTTGAGGTAGGTAGACGTCCTGCGTGCTTCCTCGTCCGAGAGAAATGCTCGAAAGCGATTCCCGTCGTGGATGGCACCATCCCACGTTTCGTGAATCCAGAAGTTTTGGCCGTCGTCTCGAGATAGCGAACGAAGGCTGTCCACGAAATCGACTGCCGCCGCGCGATACATAGTGATGCTGCCACGAGTCTTGTGTTTATGGCGGGCAAACATTCTGCTGATGCTGTCCAAAGCGGCTTACATTATGTTTAAGCTCGCTGCTTAATTAGATCCGCTATGACAAACCAGCTATGACAAATGACAACGCTTTGCAAAGGTGCCTAGCTGTAAGTGAGATGAGCAGGTAACTTTCTACAATAAATATCGGACTTGAAGCTTCTGTATATTCTCTGCCGAGGCCTACACACTTACTTTGCATTGCTAGTAGCTGTCGATTTTTGTTGCCGTTACTTGCGCACGTTGAAGTGCCCATTCAATACATTGGAAGTACCATTGAGCCGTACGCGCAGCGTTCAAAAACACCGTTCAAGTAACTTTATTTTATTAGTGTACGAACCGGCGCGGAGTGTCAACTATATCTAAAAAGTGTTGGTCTGCACAAATGCAAGGTTCGCCTCACTTTTGAGGCTGGGGTAATTCCTGTATCGTAAAGCGTGGGCATGTAATGACACTTAGTATGACGACTTACTCTGGATGAACTCACTTTTCAATTTGATGAATCATGGGTAGAGCACTCAAACCTGAGCCTGCGAACCCCCTTGGGACCGCACGTGGCGTAAAAGCCAAACCGATCACCGTCACAAAGCTGTCTGTCGAGAAGTCAAGCGCGCCTTCAAGAGAAACTGATGAGCCAATTCGCCAAACGCCATACCAGCGACTGCGAGAGCGTTTGGCTGGTACAACCATGAGAACCAACATCCGACGAGTGACGAGTGTGGAAGGTGAGCTCAGTATGTAAATATGATCACAAGGACTATGTATTATTGACAATTTTGTGACGATATTCAGACCTACAAGCCATATTACAGAGCCCAAACACACTGACGGAGCAACTTATCATCCAAATGAAGCTATTGTGGGTTTCGGGTCACACCTACAAGGATGTCAAGTTGGTGAGACTGCACTTCATCGACGCAGCCTCCCCGGAACCACTGGATCAGTTGCTAGCGGTAAGTTAATCCCTACTTAGTACTTGGTGCTTGACGGATAACCTGTCTAAGCCTATGGCTATATTTGTGTGGCACAGCTCTTTCGCGACACGTACGACACGAATCGTGACGAAATCGACGAGACCCTACTCACAGCAACGCTTTGGAATGCTGAGCCTGGATCGCCTGAAATTCCTCCACCGGGTGAGATCGTCGAAATTACCGCCTATACTGGCTTGAAGCTGTTTCGCAAGACTTGTTGCCAAATCTCGGTGAAGCTGCGGGATTTGGCCTGGGGAAGCAACACACCGTGATGCGTTGTGCAGTCAAGTGCAGAATGGCTCGATCGCGTTTAATGACTGCTTGCTTTCATTTCTTGATCTTTTCAATATATTCACACAAAAAACATTTCAATCTGTGCGTGCGTATGTATGCATTACAGCTCTGGTATTATTCACGTGTGTTTGTTTTACACGACTCCTGTTTGATCAGTGTTTATGTTGAAGTTTATGTTTAAGTAGTACCTTACATTGAAGTTGCATATAAAAAATGGAAAAAAATCTCTCTCCCCCTTTGGCTCCACAAGTATCCTGATCACTATGCCATTTCAGAAGTTTCAGGAGAGGCAAAGGTTAGGCTGGTTGAGCTCGTCGGGTTGATATGGTTTGATTAATTCACAGACGCATGTTGGTGTACACAGATGACCAAGCGTAAGGGGACGACTAACTACATCAAACAGGAGCGGCAGCGCTTGTTGGCATCGGTGGCTGAATTATTGCCAGTCCGGCGGGCCGATTGGGACGGCATAGCAAAACACTACAATGGATTTGGCGATGCAGGTGGGCCGATGCGCGACGCGATCAGTTTGAAAAGGAAGTTCACCGCGCTATGCACGTCTGCCCGAGCATCTCCGATCCAAGCGCTGAGTGCAGATGCAATGACCGCGCTTCAGCTCCACCAGAAAATCGTTCGCCGTGTGCAAGCCGTTTTGCCCAGGAAGGACGAAACCAAGCGCTGCTCTGACGAATCGACGAGTTCGTGGCAGCTACCGCAAGCCGACGTGAAGCAGGAGATGTGGCGCCACGTGTGATGTCTGCTGATTAGGCGCCGAGTCAGAACACGGTCATTGCGGACAACATTCGGGATGGGTCGGCTGACACGGCTGGTATCGACTTGCAGCCAGCATCGACACCACCATCGTCAAGTATCCCAGCGACCGCTCCCCCACAACCAAGGTGTGAAACCGAGCGCTCTGATGTACAGGTGCTATTTCTGTGGATCCAGAGTCAAGCGCGTGAAGATCGAAGAAACAAAACATTAGCTGACGCTTGGAAACAACGCCAGAGAGAAGTAGATAATTTCAGAGCAGACCAGAGACATCGGGAGCTGCTAGCAAGCATTGCTTCGCTTAGATAGACGTTACTGTCCATTTAAAAAAGCGTAGTTTAATGATTGAACATGACAGCACTTTGGCAACGAAACCAACCATGATCTAGAAGCCCAACGACGAGATTCATCTGCGTGACGGACAATGCTAAAAATTACAATTAATATACCGTGTTGAACTTAGCACTATACAAGCGTTCCGTTGCTCGATAAAATTTATAATTAATCTACCGTGTTGCTAAGCACGTCACAAGCTTGCCATAATATATATAATTAATCGACGCTGTTGAGCTTAGCACCCTACAAACGTGCCATTTCCCATTTTGCTCGCATCACAGCACGTTTATAGGTACATGTACAGTACTACATATATGCAGGCGAGTTCGAAGCTAACCTTCCTTATGCGTGTTGCTACAGACTAGACATGGCTGGCCGCGGAAAGGGAACCAAGGGCGTCGGAAAGGGAGGATCTAAGCGACATCGCTTCATCCTGCGTGATAATATTCAGGGTATTTCTAGATCGTCTATCCGGCGACTAGCTCGGCGTGCCGGGATTATCCGCATGTCAGCTCTGGTTTACGATAAGACTCGTGCTATCCTCAAAGTTTTTGTGAGTGGCCTAGTACGTGATGCTTTGGTTTACACAGAGCACGCAAACCGAAAGACAGTGAGCTCCAAGGATGTTGTCTACGCGTTGAAGCGTCAAGGGCGCACTATTTACGGTTTTGGTCAGTGATACCTCTGGTGGTAGTTCTCAAAATAGAGATAAACACGAAATCTGCTAAGATCCTACGAACTGCGTTTTATCCCCCGGGACGCTCCGGCCCAAGTAAGCTATATAGCTCAGCCCTACGAGGATTAATTGCATGGGACGTAACCGATATACCGGTGCGCTACCGGTGCGCTGAGCGGGGTCCCCAAAAGGTTTAATTGCGTGGGCAGTTGGGTACCGATATACCGGTGCGCTACCAGTGGCTGTACGGGGTCCCCAAAAGGTTTAATTGCGTGGGCAGTTGGGTACCGATTTACCGGTGGCTAAACGGGACCCCCAAAGCGTGATATACAGGTTGTCGTTTCAGCGAGGAGTTTTACAGTAAACAAGGGGGTGAGGCGAGGACATGAGTGACCTGCCGGCAGTGCGTCCAGCCTTTCTCTCTCGCTGTATTTGGTTCATTACCGGGCAGATGCTGCGGCTGCGAAGCAGGCGCAGGAGATGCCCGGGGCCAGCATTAAAAACAAAAGTACTCCGTAGGGGAGAACGAAAAGTGTGAACCTGACTGTGTTGGTGTTATCTAGGTTTATGCTCCGATAGATAACTATATAACTGCTAGTCTATCTAACGTCGTAATTCAAAAATCCTATCCCAGCCTTCGCGGAGCCCTAGTTTCATTATCGTTACCAGGATGGCCTTGTTGTGGATCGTGCATGAGGAGGATAAGGATACGCATGGCTTTCCGCTATATACCCAGGAACTGTTTATCTAAGCCCAGGGGTGAATAAATTCGATGGCCATAAGCTCATGGGGTCTGTCATTGATTGCGTGTCCGCGGATAAATTATCACACTATTCACTAGATTTAATTACTTGGTCTCAGTCATGATCATCAACCAACTTCTGCCGGGGTCTACAGAGTCCAGGTTAACCAGCACTTCTGAATCAGCAAGGGAACAGGTAGGTGGGGTACGGAAAGTGGTTCATACAGTCACTGGCGCGGCAAGAATGAGAAATCTTGGGATATTCACGCCATTCCCTGATCCTTGATGCCAGACATTCGCAAGACTCCATTGACAGCTTCTGTTTCCTCAGCTTCCGCAGCCTGCGCCACCAGACATTCGAAGGCAAGACGTACTCTTGAACAGTGACAACACATTCGCGGTCGAGATGTAAATGAGAACGCTGAAAAGCACGATCATCACGAACCATCCGCCTGAAGTGCTGTAGCCTCCATAGTAACGCAGCTGCTGTACCTGGAGCTTCTGGTGGGGAAGTAGACCAACGAATGCGAGACTGAAAAGCTGGAACGCCCACGCAATAAGGTACGTATAGCTGATCTGCATGTGCGTGGACTCCGAGTCGCCGGTGACGGCCTCATCGGAGACGGAGAAGTACGAGTCAATGGCTTTGTACGCAGTCGTCCCCAGAGGAATAGCCATGTTGCGGAACGTGATGACCAGGCCGTAAGTGGTGCTCTCCGCCCCTCGTGGGGCAAGCTCTATAATCGGGAACACCAGGACCAGAAAGCGTAGTGCCATTGCCGGTGCTGCCAACACTGGCATGTACAGCCAGAAACTCCGCCTCCTCACTACATGGAATACCGTGCACGCCACAGTGACCACCTCGACGCCCACCGACCAAAATGTTGCAATGCAAAACAGGTGCCCCCAAGCTCCACGCAGCAGGAAGCGCCGAGTCGCGAGTAAACCGCCAACAAATGCCACATACCACACTGCTGTTGCAACCGTCTTCGGCCAAGGCTCGACATCGACCCAGTTAGCTTCAATCGCCGACGCTGCGGTCGAGTCCATAGTCACGCTAAAGCTTGCTACTAGTTGGAATATCAAGAGCTGCCACATCGCGCGGCTCTGGAGAAGTCTCCAAATGAGCTGGCACCGTGCACGAAAGCCCAGCGGGGGATCAAGGGGCGCCGTATCTGGCTGATGCCGTGCTGATGCTGCAAGGCACGAGACGACGCCAGCGAAGGAGAAAACCGGCACCGTTTGCGCCGTCGGGTCTTCGTGCAGGAACCAAACGGAGCCCACGAGTGGCACCACCGCACACACAGCCATCACCAACATGACCTGGTTCAGACTCAGAGACCAAGAAAAGGTTCCTCCATACGCTGATCCATTGAGCGTTGCACCGACGAATACATCGATGACGATGAATCCGAGCGTCCTCGCCACGTAGATCGACACCTGCGTGTGTCCGCGCGTCGGCAGTGGCTCTCGCTGCGCAATCTCCACCACAATCCCATCCGCCGCCACATTCGCCAAGAAGAACCCGATCGTCCCCAGCGTCATGAAGAGCACATATCTCCACGCTGCGTCTGTGTCACCCGCTGCGGGCATCCGGCTCGTTCCGAGGTACAGCAGACTCACCAAGCACAGTAACCACCCAGTAATCAGGTACGGTTTCCTCCTGTACCCGCATATCCTCAGGCTATCCGTCAACAATCCGCCAAAGGCCTTGAAATTCCACGCCGCATTGATCACCGTCGACGCCGCGCGCACCTGGTACTGCTCCAGCGCCAGGTAGTGGCTCAGGAAGGGCACCACGACACTGTTGATGCCGCCGTACAGCGCGCCGATGCACGCGTAATTGAGCAGCAGTCCGACCGCGCGCCTGGAGAGCAGCGGCACCTGTC
>JAIKVD010000913.1:0-13992 GCA_024679075.1 Phytophthora uliginosa
TTTGTACTATTCGCCGCATAACCGTCGAGGAATACAATTGCAGTTTTTTTCAGCGACAGCAGTACTGCGCGGAGGTCATTAGGTTTGACCGAGGAGGTGTGCTTATCCTCCAGTCGAGAAAACCGTATACACTGCAGCAAGACACCAGGGCCTTTCGGGCAATGAATCCACAAAACGTCCAAACCTTCGCTTCGGTCCAACGAGCAGGCAAAAGCAACGGCAGCACATGATTTGCCCGTCCCTGGTGGTCCCATGATCCACAACAACGAAGGTGCTTTAACGACGTAGTGCTGAAGAGCAACGAACTCCTCTATAAGCTGCGGGCGGCGGTATAACAGCAGGTCCTTTCCTTTAGTCCCCACTCCACTTCCACGAACATATCTCTCCGGAATGCGAATGAAATGCGAATCATTGAATGTCAGCGAAGGAAAGGCTCCAGGAGTCGCTGTCCAAAGAATCGCAACCGGTGTAATCTGAGGCTCATACGTAGGTAACTTGACCAGCAAATGGATCCTCCCCGTTATTGGGAGGGATATCATCTCCAAACACATCGCGAATTTTTTTGATTGGAAAGAAATGAAGTCGGGAGCAGCCGTGCGCGCGGGGGTGGCGACAATTGCGTGCGTCTTGGTCGGAGTCGAAGGCGCGGCGTTTGCTGTGGACATTGATCTGGACCGGGCGTTGAGTCATTTGAAGGACGTGATCAAGGAAAAGAACCCCCAGTCGATTCAATGCGAAGCACGCGGGTTACAGCTGGCCCTTGCCAGAAGGAAAAGCTCAAGAGACGATTCGTGGTTGCACTCGGATGAGCCTATTGTGATGGAGATGCAAAGTGGCGCCATCC
The DNA here is from genome assembly GCA_024679075.1 of Phytophthora uliginosa. Classification (NCBI taxonomy): domain Eukaryota; phylum Oomycota; class Peronosporomycetes; order Peronosporales; family Peronosporaceae; genus Phytophthora; species Phytophthora uliginosa. The sequence goes on from JAIKVD010000913.1 coordinate 845, forward strand.
CTGGCGAAGTGAAGGACCTTTTCAAGGAAGAACTCAACTGGCAACTTCCGAAATGAAGAAGGAAAAAAGCATCAGCATTCGTACCAATAAATTGGTACCTTTTTCTTTTTAGCGTTCACCATTTAACACGGTTTCCACGTATGATGGTCACCTCTGAAAAGTGCAAAGAAATCCATGACTAATTCCGTAAATCCTCTGTTCCTCCCCGAATTTGCAGGGTTCGTTTGATACCGTATCAGAAGTAGTGTGGCAACGTTTCAAAGCCTAGCTACTCCTAGGAAGCCCACAATCTCAGCGCCAACGAGCTGTCTAGCAGTCTCTCACCATGGTGATTGTGCATGTCATTTCAAAGTTGTATCTCTAACCCTAATATAATTGTCTTATCCCATTGGCTGATACACTGAATTCAGTGTTTCCTTGGAGTTATTGAGATCACGCGAGGCTGTGGCTGTAATCGGAAGGCGTGTCCCGTGCCAACATGCACCAGTTGTCCTCGATGTGGTTGCACGCATGACGGTCTTAGTGTGGAGGAGAAGCTTTCTCGAAGGCCGGGACGGCCACGAGGGCCATCGGCGTCCTCTACTACAACTGAAGCAGATGAACCAGCGAGAAGAAGCTCTCGCATCGTGTCAAACCCGAGTTGGTTCATGAGCCCCCCTCCTCTCACGCCAACACCATCTCATCGACGGATTCCTGAATATAAAGACATCATGATAATCGTCCCTATAGAGGATGGTCCAGCATATGTTTCTTGATAAAGATTCGAATACATATGCAAATAAATGACGAATCTATCGTTGCTGTGAGCCCACAACGCCGTAGTTTACCAGAATCCAATGTCTAAAATCTGAAAAACGAAGTGTTGTACGAGATTGTGTGTTGTACCGGATTGAGAATATATTGTACAAAGTGATTTCAAGTCATGATGACATCCCCACCGAACAAAACGTTAATACCTCAACATGTGACTCTGAAATGCACAATATGTATTGATGTGCGTTGCTTACTCTCTCTCTTCCCTTTAAACGACTTCACCCGTTGAATCGTAGGCGCACAAGTGTAGGTACCGTAGGCGATAGTACTGCTCCAACTTGTAGCACGCGTTACTCCACTTGTGACCGGTTATCATTGATTCCAGGAAAAATAGGCACCACATGCCACAGGAGTGTCCGTCTTCTTGTTTGCACTTCTCCCACCGCGAAAACTGCACCGTAGGTTGACCACATAACTGAGGGACAATAACATTCGTCACAGCGCTTTTCAAAGTTGTGTAGCTCGAATCAGCCTGCTGGGGGTCGAACAGTGTGCACTTCGCTTGGTCGGAAGTCAAGTCCAGGTAGAAGGCTACCCGGTGGAATCCCCCAACATTAACAACCCCAATCTGGTGCTGTATTGTAGCATAAAATGCTCCGTGCGTGGCTGCTGCTTTCTGTCGCGTTGATACGTCTGAGAATGGGAACCAATCCGGCGTGAAAAAACCAACGTCATTCGATGCGTATCGACGCGCCAACATGATCAGCCCTGCACGCAGGCATGTCGATCCCAGCCACTCCGTACCACGAAACTCGAGGAGACGCACTCCCTCAATCTCTGCACCAGTCATGACGTACTTGAGTCATGTTTTCCACGGTATCCGCAAACAAAAGCTATAGCACCAAAACAACATATCCGGTGTGAAAACAAACGTTTAGTACCGGATATCATCAATTGGTACCAAATGTGTACGAACCTCGGGTAACGAAGCGCTGTCGTCGAAAGGTGACATCATGTCGGATCTTGGTATTGGTAGCTTGTCAATCCACTGCAACGTCTCCTTTACTTTGTCATCGCGTCCCTCGCGTCGATGACCTTGACCACAGTGTTCAATTGCTCCACTGTAGCATATCCAAACTCGTTCCAGCGCGCTAGATACACCGTATTGCCTTCTTCTCCAGCGACTTTCATGTCAATATCTGCAATTGCTGCTGTGCACGTTTCTCTGGGTAGTATTTTCGCAGGCTGAGGAACTGTCTGTCCAACGTTCATTCTCTGTATCGTGTGCTTGGTTCGTATCTCCACTTGCTCCATCGGCAGCAGCTCGACCTACAATACTAACGTCAGAGTACAGAAAAACATACTTCATAAAGCACGTACCATCTTAGCAGCGAGATCAAAACAGTATGGCTGCGACAGAAGAAGCCGAACGTCCGCCAGTCTTGGCGTGGTCTTGGACTGGCCTCGTGCGAGCAACTTAGCGCGACGGTGGACGCACTGCAAATTCTGCGCTTTCTTGGCCTTGTTTTCTTTCCGTCGTGCGGCCTGGGTTTTCTTCGCAGATTTTGAGAATTTCAACTTCGGCGGTTTTGCATGTCCTCCTTCCTGCTTTATCTCTGGTGCCGCAGCTACCGCCGTATCTTCTTCCTGTTTAGATTTCGTTTCTTCCTGTATGCTATCCTCCTGCCTTCGCTTCTTGGGTTTGCTCTCCAACGCCTGACTCTCAATTACTGCCATAGCATCGGATAGCTTTCGAACTTCGCCAGCTCGGCAAAGATTCTGAACTGTCTGTAGGAGCATGGCAATGGACTTGAAGTCCTCTGCACTCTGGTCAGCCATGACCCCTTGGAGTTGCTGGCATATTGCACGGGCTTCACTGTATTTTTGGTCTCTTGTCAATGCTCGGCCTGTATTCGGTCTCCTTCGAGCACTGCGGAGAGCGCCACCGACATCAATGTGCCCCGTGGGTATATCGTTCGCGGGGGCGAATAGGGACCATCGCGAGGTGTAGAACTTTGGAGGGGGAATGGCGGATTCATAAGACTGTCGGTATCGGAAGAATAGACATGTCTGCACGGCAACAGCAGCGTCTGCATGAAGGTGCAGTTGCACCGGAATGTCTAGAGCACGCATACAATAGGAAAAGTTAGAAATATGATACAAAACGATACCGGACAAACCAAATACACCAACACGATGGCACCGGATATCCCAAATGATACCGGAGCCACAATTCAGTACAAAATACACGTACGGTTGTATCCACAACGTGGAGAGCGTGCTCGTCATCATCACTTGGCATGCGCAACTCCACTCTCGCACCGTCGATCTTCATGGAATATTGTGCGTCAGCACTGCACGCGAACTTGTACTGGTCTCGCACAAGCCGATAAGCATGGGGGCTTAGCTGCACGGCCAATGTCATGAGTTCCGGGTCAGCTGCATCTTCGGCAATCGGTGTCTGGCGTGTCTCCAAGCTTCTAAACTCCTTCATGTAACGCTCCTGCGACCACTCTTGCAGCATGATCAGCGCACCGAAAAGCTCATCAATTGGGCTTTCACGCTCAACCACTTGCTTGATCTTTCCCCAGCCGCTTTCAATCCGGTTGTTGGTATGATTGTTGAGATGCGGCACGTTCCCCCGATGATAGTCAACCCATTCGCGCTTGCATGACTCCCAGTTGGCAACGAAGTACGTGAAAAAGGGATCGTTCTTGTCGTTTCCGAGCGACCGCATCATATCTTGCCGGTACGTTGAGTAAGATTTCGCACTATCCGCCTTCATCATCAACTGCAGCGCGCTTATGACGTTTTTTTTTCTCAACGGCATCACGTGTGCAGCGGCTTCCAACCTATACATTGCCAACAGCGAAAGTTAAAGTTAAAGATCATCCCAAACGCCCACACTGTCAGCAACGCAACAATACCTGTCTGCGGAGATAGTCAATCACGTGGAATTGGCAAAGAATTTGCCGGGCGTCGGGAAAAGCTTCGGCCAGAACTCCCTTTTCGTTAAAATCCTTGTCCGTCACCACAACACGAATATTGACCCAACCAGGATTCGATTCCTTGAACTCGTTCAAACAGAAAGTCAAGTTGTCTATGGTCTCGCTCTCCACAAGTGAGTGCTGGACGTATTGACCCTACAACAAATCGCACACAGCATAAACACACGTCAGGTATCTTCCGGTACAAGAATATATTCGTCGTACAAAATATCATACAAAATGCCATGTACCTTCCCAAAGACGTCGTCCACGAGAATGCTGAACAACTTGTAGTAGTTCTTGTTCGTTCCGTGCGACGTATCGACCAGGATAACTTCCGGGATTGCCTTGAAGAGCTTGCTGTCTGAAAACAAACGGCATCCACGAGCACCGATGAGTCGTTCACCGACACGGCCGCAGAGTTGCCGTCAGCATCGCAGAACTCACGCACCAGCTCTACAGTTCTCTCTTCGTCGGTCTTTCCCCCGCGTTGTTTCCTCCTCAGCGAAGCTAGCAAATTGTGAACATCCCGTAGGTCCATACCTTTCCCTAATGGCAAACAACAATGTACAGCAGTAAGCAGGAGCAAGCAGCAAAATGTAGAGTGTAACAGCAAATATATAGCACCTGTTTCCTCGCGCAGATACTGCAAAGTGCCTTTAGCTGACGATCCCGCTTTCTTCATCGTACCAACACGAAGCAGCACGTCGGGATCAGTGATTCGTCGGTTTTCCGAGTAATACCGAAACATTTCCTCGCTGCGCAGGTGATTGTGGGCGCCTGACCACGAAACTTTCACCTGCCAGTCGCCTTTGCCGTCACGACGGGCCAGAGCCGTAAATTTGGCTTCACATCCCAAGTACCGAATAATTCTTCGCTGTCGCTTGCCCTTGCCCTTCTTCGGATGCTTGATCCCATGAGTGCACTTGAGCGTAACCGAGTAGTATGGATAGCTCTCCGGCAACAGCTGTGGATCATTGTCGGAGACACCGCGCTCCTTCAGCTTTTCGTTCCTTAACTTGGCGCTGTAGGAAGTCCTTTTTGAGAGCAGCTGCCACGTTCTCTGGGTGTGCGCAGACAACTTCGAAAACATAGTCCCAGTCGTCAAAAACATGCGCGAAACCATGCATAAATGCACCATCGTCCTCCACCACACGTCCGCGAGACGCCTCAAGCGTAGTAATCGCAGCATCCTCTCCACTATCATCTCCGGGCTGGTCATCATCTTCAGCGCCATCTTCTTTCTCGGCTTGATCCGGTACCCTTTCGGGTGTTGTACGGGTATCAGACTTGTCCGGTACAGTTTTGGTGATTTCAGTACCGGGACCCGGGTTGTCCGGTATCGTACTGGCCTGGTGTTCTGCGACAACAGCATCATTAGCACTCGACAGTTCCGCTAGCTCTGCTGATGCCTCCTTCTGTGCGAGCATCAGTGCAACACCCTCCTCGTCGTCTTCAGCATCTTCTGCGTCGTAGCTGTCTTGATCGTACGCTTCTTCCTCAGACACAGACGCCTCGCTGGAGCTGTGCGCGTGCTCCATACTGGCCCGTGCGATGGCAAATGCCAAGCGCTTCTTTCGGAGACCTCCTGCGTATGAGCTGGGTTCACGTCGCTTTAGGCTTGCACGAATCTTCTTCATTTCTGGCGCCACAACGGCATCTCCCCCACCGGCATCTTCCGCCCCGGTTTTCTGCGTCGGAGCCGACTCGCTGGCTGCATCTTCCGCGTTGGCTCGCTGCGTGGCTCGCTGCGTCGAGGGAGGATCGCTAGCTGCATGTTCCGCGTCGGGTAGCTGCGTCGGGAGCGGTGCGCTGTCTGCATGTTCCGCGCCGGCTCGCTGCATCAGTGGTGGTGCGCTGTCTGCGCGCTGTAAAGGAGGCACGAGGAAACACTTAGCATGCATACACACATTCAGGGTCACGCAGGCTACAACCGCACCATGTCTGCAGGATTGCCATCCTGCCGTAGCGCCATCGCGAGCGCCGCTGCTGCCAAATCGGCTACCTTATTTCTTTTCCCCCTCTGTCGACCACTCGCTGAGTTTTCCAAATTTTAAGATTTTTATCTTACTGCAAAATAAAATTCTCCAGCCCTTTATATGGCCACGCACGCCAGGGTTCAGAGTGCAACTGTCGTGATAATGGCCCCGGAGCATAGAGCAGATTGACACCGGACCTACACTTTGTCGTACCGGGTTTTGGTGGGCGTATCCATACCCCATTTAAAGTCGTGACGCAGCCATCGTCCGATGGTCCAAGGGGCTGGTGACATTTCCTTAAACATATACATCTATTAAACAACTGGCTTGTGGGCTGTTGGCCCGCCGGATTCGCAGTTCGGTAGTTTTTCAAAACCAAATATGCTGCATAAATATAATATATGTCCCCTATAATCGTGTAATTGTCGCGTGAATGTGCCTAGCTTCACGCGACATTTGAAGTGGAAAATATCAAAACATAGAGTGTTTTAGCAACCTCGTTGACGAGCAAAAAAAAGACCTCACACGAAGTAGCCTCGTCTTTTTGGGCGCTCAAAAGACGAGCAAAACGATGCCCCTCGTCAGAAAAAAATACGAGGAAAGCCGCATCTATTTCGTGACACCCCCTCCACAATTTTCTTACGCAGACAGCCAGTCAGGCATTTCTGGTGGCTGGACAACGACAAGATTGCTCTGAGGCGCCAAGGTCTTCGTAAGGCCGCCACCAAGACTCCGCCGTCACGCGCAAGCAGCCCACGACGACCAAATGACACGTCAGGACAGGCTGCGAGTACGTGCAGCATGCCGGCGCAGCCTCCAGTGGTCAGCCACTCGAGCGCGGACACGAGCAGTTCCAGCAGCTTGCCTGCAGACTAGGTCGAGTTGCACGCCGACTCACGCTGGTCGAGCCCGGACTCGGGCGGGTCGAGCGTGGACTCAAGCCGGTCGAGCTCGGACTCGGGCAGGTCACTGCCACAGCGCGTACGCTCCTTTGTAGTAAACGTAGCCGGTAGACGTAAGCACACAATCAACACCGCTAGTTCCGCTCTAGAGAAGCGAAAAGCGTTCTGCAGTCAGCGTCGTTGTATTTCACCAGCTCAAACTTTACATTAGGAATATGATAGCGCGTCAGCGAAGGGAGAGCGGCTTCATACAGCCTTGCAATGAGAGCAGCGTTGCGCGTGCGAACCGCAAAGGCCAGAAGGCGATCCCAACCTGAACGAGCCATCCAGGATGGAAGTCAGATTGTGAGTGACACACACCAACAAGTTTGCCACAGACACCGACGAATTGCCGCTCGTTTTACGACCGCTTTAAGGAAATAAACAGGGCGATGTCGGCTCGTTGTTTTGCTCGTGTGCGAGCTTGCTAAAGCTCTCTATTATGCGATTTGACTTCCAGTTGCTACAACTTCGGCTCGTGGCAAGGGAACGGAAAGGTTTTACGCGAAACTTATGCGCTGAATTCGACACTACATTGATCAAAAGCTTGTTAAGTGATGATATTTTATTTATTTTTTATTGAAGGCATTCCTTGCCACTAATGCCATGCGTTGCCCGGGAAGATGTGAGTATTTACAACTAACATGCTTCTTAGCGTGGTTTGTAAGATGCCTACATCTTAGCGTTGTGTTTAGAATGCATACATCTTAGCGTGGCGTGTAAGGTCAAACCACCGCTAATTACACGTAATTTGGCTAATTCATTGTTAGTGTAGTAGCCCGTAGGCGATAATCGGCATATATTATTGTGCCTTTCACTAATTCTGCCGTGATAATTAGGGCGTAATTCTAATCCCTTCTCGATCTTCATTATGCCTTGGGTAAGCTCATTCCATTGTTAATTATGGGTTGTCCAAACGTTGCCGAATTAAGCATGGCGATGGTGTCGATGAATTGAGGCGGAATAAGCTAATCCAGCCCGAGTTAGAGGGAAACAGGGCGATTGGCGGTTGGCCACCCACCATTCTGTGTTTATCCGCCGTATCTTCGTCGATTAGCTTGCAAAAGCCGATCGCGGGTGTTAGGGGAAGTGTTCACAATCGTAGACATAATAGGGGGAGTCAAACCTACCAAAAAAGCTGCTTATATTTTTTCGAAATGTTGCTTGTTTATTTCGCGAGCTCTGCTTGCTTATTTCTGAAACAAGCCACCTCCGGAGGTGGCTTGTTTTAGAGATGAGCACATCTTTGCTTATTTACGCGGCACTGAGGCCAGAACTACTGCATTCATGTGATCTGTTTTCGGTCTTTTGAAACAGCGTTTAGCGCGCTATCTATGGCGGCAAGATCCTGTATTCGCCGCTGCCTCGACCGCAGACACATGCTAATACTGTAGACGCTCTAGGCCCCGAGTCCGAGTCGCTTGAGCACGTCCCCCATCGTGTCGTCCTTCTGGATGTTGCTGGCTTTCTCGTAGACGTTGATGTAGGCGTTCAACAGCGCGCTACCAACCTCCTGCGCGAGCGGCACGTGCTGGCCGTACGCCTGGACGTGCAACTCGTCGAAGATGCCGGCGTCCGCTCGGCCTGACCGCATCTGACTCAACACGCGCGTGAAGGTGACCACAGCGCCGTTCATGTTCTTCTTGGCCGTCTGCAGAGCCTTGGAGGCGCCTCCACCCACCTCGCCGCCCGCGCCCGTCGGTCTCCTCCGTTCCGATGAGCTTCTTGTCGACCTTGCCCGCACGGCATATGACCAGCACCTGCATCGGGATCAAAGCTACTCCAAGCGTGACGCCCTCCTCCTTGCACTTGCGCAGGTTGATCGGGTTACCCGCCTGGCTAAGCAGCGTGGTGCTGTTCTGCATGAACGGGACACTAAAGTCCTGCTGGTCCGCACACGGAGTCAGCACGGGCTTGAGCCACCAGGAGCTGGTGAGCCACATGTAGAGTGACGGTACTCCTTGACGGTCTTCACGGCTTCGATTGACAGCAGCGCCACGTGCTCGAGCGTGTCGTTGACGAAAATCATGCCGGAGTAGCCGTCCGACGTGATATGGTCCGAGAAGAGGAAGAAGCAGCCCTTGCTCTCAGCGTGGTTTCTCCACGCCAAAATTTAACCTACAGATTGTCAAAAGAGTTGGGAGGAATTGGATCAGGTAGTCTCAGATATATCAGACGGGGGAGTGAGGTTTGAAACGTCTGAATATTTTTCGGACTCTGGCTTATATATTTCCAGATTTTTGGCTTGTTATTTTTCAAGCACTTGCAGGTTTGACCCCCCCTCCCCCTAATTAGCATTAAATAAAGGTAGGTCGCCCTTTTATGGATCTAATTCCGTCTGAATTAACAGCCCACCCGCCAAAATCGGTGAAAGGCACAATAATTAGATTTTGTAGTCTGGTGCGTCTTTAAATATACTTGTACGTACGCACCACTGCGAACCTTGTACAAAAGAGTTAACGGTAATGAAGTAAAGACCTAATAAATCCAGATCTTCCTCGAATACAGCACGGCATGCCTTTTTGCGAAGTGTAGGCTTAAATGGTCATATTCGTTGTGTTGTTTACGCCATCTGATGGAAGTTCGCCAAGGGGTTAACCCCTTAAGTTCCCGTATGTTGGAACGCTCAACATAAGCGGTGTATACCCTAATTCCATCCCGTCGCAGCATCTTTATTATGTTGGAACGCTCAACATAAGCAAAACTTTTACTTGGATTTTGCATTGATCATCGCCGCTTATCCTGGCATAAAAAAACGAAGATAATTGTGTGTGGATTAGGTTTGCCTTTCTTGCGGGTATGGTTCAAGGTGTCAGAGAAAGGATACAATCATCCATCAAAATTGGTGGCCGACGGCCACTGAAATCCGTCATTCGAGAAAACGACCGCACGGAGAACAATGGTCGCCCCCACCAGCAAGACGCCGCACCACACGTTGACACCGGCAGCGAAGCAGAAATGTCTGGAGACTCTGCGCCGCGAGCGACGACTCCGCCGTGAACAAGAGAAGGAAGCAAGAGAAAGGGCAGCGGCGGCGAAGGCGACTACCGCAGAGGCGAAGGACACCGCGGCGGAGGCAAAGACGGCCGTGGCTGATGCGAAGACGGACGCGGAGGATGCTAAGGCGGTCACGGCGGACGCGATCGGCACCCCGGAAGAGGAGAGGGCGCCCCCAGCGGAAGCAAAGACCATGAGCAAGACGAAGAAGACGCCAAGTCGAAAAAAGGCGCCTGCGCAGACGCCGGCCATGTGGAGGGTGGGAGTCCGCGCCAGCCACCTCCGTCGCACACGCTGCCGATGCTGCTTCAGTGATTCAGCCGGCTACTGCTGTCGCAGCGGAGGTGTTTCGACGATTGTGGAGGAGGCGACGCCAGACAATGCACCGGCTGGTATAATGAGCAGCAGCACACGGGCCGATGCAACCCGCTCAGGTAAGCGGAAGCGCGCGGAGACGATGGAATCACGGAAGCGTCGTCGAGGAATCCTCCAAGAAGAGAGTGGTGACGACGAGGAGGTACGTATGTTGGTCAAGTCCAACATAAAGCTCATGATGTTGGAATTTATCCAACATATCACTAACATAAGCGTATGTGGGTTTGTAGGCCATACCAAGTGATAGAGAGGACGAACGTCCGACCGCTGATGATGTGAATGCACAAGTTACAGTTCCGCTGGTTTGTGTCGTCGACGGTGATCCCAATTTGATGTCTGCAGGGGCTGCGGATTGTACTGGCCTCAACTCCGACGAAAACCCCGACATGCGCAGTAACCAGAAGACGAAGAAGATGCCGATGAAGATAGCTGGAATGGAGACTGGGACATCGGCTCGCTGACCGACGAAGATTCTGATGTGGAGCTGGAGGAGCTTCCGGAGTCGGTGTGCTCGTCAACCTCGAGGGACAGCAAGTACGTGACATCAATGAGGGAAACCGGGTGGGAGTACGGTAAGTTAAGCTGGTTCGATTCAACATAGGTTGACAATCTGGGATACAGCTCCAACATAAGTGCTAACATAATGTTTTTTACACTGTTTACAGACAAAACCAACTTTGGGGCGGATCCCACGTACGCCGATCTGTACGATGGGCCGTATGGGCCTACAAACAGTGTGCTCGCTGTCGCAGAGGACCCATTGGCGCTCCTGTTCTACTTCATGCCGCCCAAGCTGTGGGCTCAGATTGCTGTTGAAAGCTACACCTACCACCGGCAGTCGATTCCGCAGCGCGCACGGGCCATTCGGGCGCAGCAGCGTAAAGGTGGTGGTGAAGTGGAGGATCTTGGCGATAATCGGCGGCATCTAGATGGTGTTGAGGAAATTGACGCGTGTGAAGTGCTACGGGTGATGGCCCTGCTTATTGCCAGAATGCTAGCGCCGATTCGCAAAGGCATTGCGGTACATTGGCCCGTGGCAAAGGTGGGGGCGATGCCTGCCAATCGCTTCGACCTATCATGAGCAAGAACCGTTTCTTCCACATCATGGGCTAGCTGCACTTCTCCAACAACTACATTGGCCCGTGGCAAAGGTGGGGGCGATGCCTGCCAATCGCTTCGGCCTATCATGAGCAAGAACCGTTTCTTCCACATCATGGGCTAGCTGCACTTCTCCAACAACAAGTCCCCAAAGGCAAGCACTGACCGAACATGGAAGATACGTCCAGTCGTCGACGTGCTACAGCGGACGTTTGCCCGCGGCTATCGTGTGCCCCCAGTCATCAGCTTTGATGAAGTAACATTGCCGTCGCGTTCCAGATACAATCCTACCTACCCGCCAATTCAACAAGGACAAGCCCCACAAGTGGGGGACGAAGGTGTTCGTTGCTTAACATTGCCGTCGCGTTCCAGATACAATCCTACCCGCCAATTCAACAAGGACAAGCCCCACAAGTGGGGGACGAAGGTGTTCGTTGCTGCTTGCGCCAAGACAGCGTACTGCATGAGGTTTGTACATCCGCGGCGAGTCGAAACTCGCCGCGGATTCTTTTTGGCCTAAGTCGTTATGTTGGGTGTTTGGCAACATAACGGGTGATCGGTACGTGAAATTCTAACATAACTCTAACTTTATCTTTGTTTGCTTTGTCTACAGAATTGAAGTGTACTGTGGCGCCAAGGCGCACTTGTGCACACCTATACCGAAAGACAACAACTTCAGTGAAGCAGCAGTACTGCGGAACTTGAATGCGCAATGCCCGCCGTCACCGACGTCCCCGTGGCGATTGGTGATTACCGACAGATTCTACACCTCGGTGAAGCTCGCACTGGAACTTCTGCATCGTCGGGTGTATCTGACAGGAACGATCCAAACGGATCGGTCTGGTTACACCAAGAACGTCATCACGAAGAAGAAAACGAGGACCGTGAACAAGCAAAAGGTGATGGTCCCTCCCCAGGGCGCTACTAAATTCGCTGAAACCAAACAGTTTCCTCAACTGACGGCAGTCATGTGGATGGGCCGGCTTTCGGTGCACATGCTGTCGACAGGAGGTAGTCGCCGACCCAGGACAGTTCGTACGTACGCATCTAGACTCTACGGCAATTGCAATACTAATTTTCAAAATGCTCTGTCGATTACAGAGCGTCGTGTTCATGGGGAGGTGAAGGCTTTTCCTGCACCAGAACTCGTGCGGGATTATCACCGCTTGATGGGCGGTATTGACGTCCATGACCAGCTGCGAATGCAGCGCTACAGTGTGCAGCTAGCCTACAAGATACGCAAGTACTATAAGACCCTCTTTCTGGGCCTGTTTGACATGTCTTTGGTGAATGTGTAACGAGGTTAAAGGTACCGTCACTAGCGTACACTGTAGATGCAAGAGGAAGCTCGCAATAGTAGAACCAAGTGATAGGTTTGGGGAAAATTCTACTCTGTTTATTTATGGGACGAGGGCGGAGGCCCCCGTCCTAGTATTTGGGCTCACTGTAATTAAACAGAGGGTCTTAAGAAAGGAGTGGCGAAAGGACGAGTGAGGCGACTTCGACTCGCGCACCATGCCCGCGGCATACTTTTCCGCGAAGAAGGCGTCGATCATTATTATGTCCTCCTAAAGGAGGTTTCAGATGTCGTCAGCGACGATCCTCCCTCGGTCCATCCCCCGGGTCGGGATGTGAGGCACGAGATCGATCTGGCGCCAGGCACTAAGTACTGCACCACACGGCAGTGGCCGCTTCCGAAGGAGCAGGTCGATGTGATCGACGCCTTCTTCGCGGAAAAGTATGCCGCGGGCATGGTGCGCGAGTCGAAGTCGCCTCACTCGTCCTTTCGCCACTCCTTTCTTAAGACCCTCTGTTTAATTACAGTGAGCCCAAATACTAGGACGGGGGCCTCCGCCCTCGTCCCATAAATAAACAGAGTAGAATTTTCCCCAAACCTATCACTAAAATGGCATGCTGCACGATCTTTAGTGCGCTCGACATGGTCGACGGAGCTCCTGGTGCGCGAGTCGGACATTCCGCTTACCGCGGTGAGCACCCCCAGCGGGATGTTGTGGGAA
>JAIKVD010000914.1:0-13990 GCA_024679075.1 Phytophthora uliginosa
CGGTGGGGGCAGGAGGAGGCGCCACGACGGCGGCAAAACGGCTCCAGAGCTGCTCGTCGTCCCCTTGCTCCTGCTCGTCGCCCTCCTCGGGCGCCACAATGTCTGCTAACCCCTCGGTCAGCCGAGACCACATCGCGATAAGTTATTGCTACGCGGCTTGTTTTTTTTTTTTACAGAAATGGGTATTAGGTACCATCATATTATGTGCACCACACTATATTCCATGTTATTATGGGACGAGCATATCTTGGAAACGGTTTTGTTTTTTGCAAAACATGGAGTTTGTTGCAATTTCAAACTTCTGTTGCAATAACTTGAGTTCCCTCCTGCCAAGACGCAACCCCTCCCCCGGCAAGGTCTCGCCATCTTCGCCGCCGCCTCCGCCAACTGCGGAGGCAGATAGCATTTGACAAGGGGACCTACTTTCCGGACCGGAAGTTGTACGCGAAAGCGATATGCAGGATGACAGTGGAAATAGCTCCTAAAATCAGAGGGAGGGGGCAACGTGCAAGTGCGACGAATGCCGCCTCGAAATCACTAGGCTGCGCTCCCAGGCGCAAAAGTGCAGCGGAGACGATGTCACTCGCTGCAATTTGGTGCGCATCGTCCTCTCAGACCTGCGTAGCTGTGTTGGTAGCTCTAGGATGACAGCTTCGCAGGTCCAAGAGGGCGAACCCATCGGCTCTCTCGCTGAAAGTGGCGCGGTGTTGGTTGGCGACTGACTAGCTGTCGACCATATCTGGCGCTTACGTGGACTCTTAACAAGGTATGTCGTGCTTGCAAGCTCAGTCTTGATGATATCTACCGGTACGGGTCATTGTAGAACATGTATTCACTTTCATGTAGTGAGTGACCTGGGTGCTGGCTAAGCAGTTGATAATGCATCTTTGGCTGGTCTAATGTACGATAGAAAACTAGAACTCCAGTTTTTGCAGCAGAAGTTTGAAATTGCAACAAAAGTGCCAGAACTCCATGTTTTGCAAAAAGTCCTCTTGGAAACACGAAAATAATAAAAGTGGGGACCTACAGCTGCGCCCGCGAGACCGTCAGCTATAATTGTGCTTGTGTAGTGTCTGCAGAATGAAGACACAGATGGGGGAGACGGGGGGCTCCCTGGAAGTTTTGGCCGAAGTGTATTACTTGGTAAAAGAAAAAATGAGTTTTCGTACTGCTATTCTAGTTGGCGCCGGGGGCGCACGGGTGCGTTCAATCTGTTTGGTTGGACGTCGTTAGTGTCATCACCATTGTCGTTATGATCTTACAGTGTCATCATCTGTGTCGATATACGTAGACGTCGTTGTCGTGATGCCCATCGACTTGTCAACAGCATTGTCGATACGTGTCTGCAGCTGTGCAGCCGAACTGCAATCATGTTCAACCTACTGCTGCAAGCTGGGGCTGGCTGGGATGCTGATCCACTACAGATTGAAGCAGATGGCGTACAGGTTTTGAGGCGCTGTAATTTAGTTGATAACTGACTTTCCATACTGAAACTAGTACAAACGCGTTCATCTGGCATAAAACTTTTCTCCGCTACTCGAAGCATGCAAATCGGGGCAGCCGTCATGACAGTACATCGTCAGGGAGATCCTGTCATCGGCAAGACCAAGAAGACCAACCTGAAGCATGGTGTCGTCGAAAACGTGTTCAAGGAGTCTAGACACCGCTCGTATGATGTCCTGTGGAGTGATGGAGCACTGGAACGTGTCTCAGCACGTGACAGTGCCGCTCAAAAACCAACAGAACCGGCACGCCAGTCCGCAGAAGCCGTGGAGAGCAGTCATCATGATGCAGACCAGGCAGCCAATTCTCGTATCGTGGATTGTCCATTTTGTGGCGGGGAGGACTCTGACGACGGAGGGGTCGTCGTGGAAGACGTCGTGGAGGACGTCGTGGAGACCGAGGAAGGGACTGAGAGAGTGGGGAACTTGCAGATGGATCAGTTATTGCGAATGGGTGAGTGTGGAATCCGTATTGCGAGATGTGGTGGAACATGTTCCGCGTAAAACAACAATACATTGGCAGGAAGTGATGCAGCTAGGTATTCGCAGTACTTTTACCTGTTCTCCTCCCCTAGCCTCTTATACACGAATCTGAACCTCCAACGAGTAGATTATTAAACGGGTCTTCTGCGGGCCTGGTAAGGTTCCTGGTCGGGTACGCATATTTGGCTGGTCAGGATGGGGTCAGGCTGACCTGCTCCAGACCTAAAAATACAGAACTCGGCCTTGGGATACTATAATATACGACTCATTACTACTACTACTGGTAACATTAAATTAGTAAAATACTATCTGAATTAGCAATCGGACCTTTAATAATCACTGTGTCGTTTCGGTATATTGTATTGGAAGTTGTGTGAAATTTGTCAACCATCCCGGACGTTCAGCATTCTTTCCACTGCAACTATCCCGGCTGATGCATAACTAACACCAGGATTATTGTTTAACTTCACATCAACCGTGCTAACCGGTAGTAGACAGGAAGCAATAATCAAGTTGATCCGGACAAGAGCAAAGGTTGATAAGGTGGTTGGCTAGAGTGGCTCCCGTGAATCGAATGGATCACAGCTTTCGGAATTCCCGGGCAAGGACCACTCGAGCACACCGCGCATTGATCATTTCAAAATGGACGACGTTCAAGAACTCTGCCCTTTCAAGACAACTGTGCACCTGGAAGGATACGCTTACACCAAAGCGTATTCATCTGGTCGCAAGACCGCTTTTCGCTGCAGCTACTACCGCAGTACCAAGTGCAATGCTCGCGTCGATGTCACGGCAGACGGCTCCAACCAGAACTCCATTCCCCACACGTGCGGTAGATCCAACAATGCGCCGGCTACGAGTACGGCTGACGCTGGACTTGCTGAGGCCGTTGAAGACGTTGTCGAAGAGATGAAGGCAGAGGTCGATGAGCTCGCGTTGAAGAACGTTACACTGGTTCCAAGCAAGATTTGGGAGTTGGTGCGAGAGGAGTTCACGGCTTCCAAGATGGTGCGCGGCCTCACTCGTGAGCAAGTCATCAGCCGTGTCTACCGTACTCGCAACCTTCACTTTGGATCCACCATCTACGACCGTGTTGAGGTGCCACCGCTCTCGTTGACGAAGGATGGTGATGCGACCTTCTTCCAGTTTCACTACACGTACGTGGACGGCGATGCAGTCCAGCACACACTCGGCTGGGGTCATCCTGTGCTGATTCGACTGCTGTCGTACAACCCGACGGCACTCTACATCGATGCAACTTTCCACTGTGTGCCAAGCCCCTTCAACCAGTGCATGGTCATCATGGTGCATGATCGCGACTCGAAGTGATCCGTACCTTGCATGTACGCCCTTCTTACGAACAAGAGCGAGTGGACGTACTGGCACACCCTCTATTGTGTCCAAGCAGCGACGGGGATGACCATGGACGTGGGCACCATTTCCTGCGACTTTGAGCGAGGCCTTATCAATGCAGTGGGTGACCAATTCCCGGATGCCGATATCGTGGGGTGTCTATTCCATTTCAAGCAAGCCGTCCGCCGTAGGATGATCAAGCTTCGGATTCCGCAGGAAGAGATCTCCGTCATGATGCAGCGAGATTATCTCGACTCGCTGACAGTGATTCCCCACGACCGTATTGACCCTCACGGTATCGACTTCGTGGTCAACAAGTTCAAAATGAAACTCGACAACAAGGACATGGAGTACTCCGAGTCTAAGTGGGACGAGTTCTTGTCGTACTTCCGCAAGACCTGGCTGGAGATGTTTCCTCCTCACTTGTGGAACATTAATGGCATTCAGCGTGCTGTAGTCAACCGCACCAACAACCCTACAATCGTGAATTGAACGGGGCCTTCCCGACAACCAACCCCAACCTTCCCACCTTCGTCGGTGTCATTCAAGACCACGCCACGCGCTGTGTGGCTCTCCTAGAATTGCGCGCAAGTGTGCTCGCGCCCCTCCTCACGGTACGTACGTGGTGCCCCAACAGTTTACGGTGTAGGCACCACGTCTAAAATCGAGGCAGCTATCGATTCCCTTTTGCGTTTTCCCATTTTTCTTTTCGCTCTTGTTTTTTTGCTGAAAAGCCTCGCCGATAACCACATCAATACACACTTCTTTTCTTTTACCTTGAGCATTGCCTTGCATACAACACTAAGTAAACAATATTGCTCTTGTCATTGGAATTGGCCTCTTTTCATTGGTTTGAAACTACCTAAATGTTATGTCCCTTCGGTACGCATGGAGGGTTCATGCCCTTGTGCTTGCGATATCCGCCACCACTGTACCACTTTTCGCACCTTGGACACTTGCGCGGAGCTTTCTTCGATCGATTCCGGCGGTCTCGAACGCAAGCACGGGCGCCATTTGCAGCCTTCGGGTTATCCTAGCAGTAAAAGCGGTGCGTGCGGATCGCCTGGGAGTCAACTTCGATGTAGTCGCAGAATTGGCATTTCATCTCTTTTTTGTTGACCCTCGGGTACAAACTATACACCGGGAACCGTAACATAGCAGTAGATCCTGTGGTTAACTCGCTTGTAGGCCACACCGCAATGTATGAAATCGCCACGGAACAACAAGCACTCCCCGGAGTACAGCTCAATCACCAAAGCTCGAGACGGATCAGCGGTTGTAAAGCAGCAATCGAACACCTTTAGACTCGTTCCGGCTTCAAGCGCGATGATCATGTTGCATGGAATTGTCGGGGGGTACTTTTCCATGATTTTGGCCACGGCATCAGGCATGTAGTCTCTGTGCGGAGCTTGTTTGGGTCCATTCTTCATGGATTTCATGAAAGAGTGCACTGTCAGCACTTAATTTCTGTCCAGGGAGCATACCAAGTAGCCGAGTTGCTGACGCAGGATCTTCATAGCATCGGACAACGAGGCGACGTCACTTGGGAGGCGAGACTGCATGCGGTGGGTGTCTTCGCCTTCACCACCAACTTCTTTGAATACTGCGATGTAGTATCGGGCCTTCGCTTCAGCTAGTTGCGCGGCTAATGTTTCAGTAGATAGGTTTGGACGAAAGCGCTGCGGCGGAAGTGCTGGGAAGTCGTTGGAGGCCATTTCCAAACTGACCCAAACGGTCTGAGATACGGCCCAAACGGTCTATGAGATACGGTCCAAAAGATTTGAGATACGACCCAAACGGTCTGAGATACGTCCCAAACGGATACGGCCCAAACGATTTGAGATACGGCCCAACGGCTGTCAGTACTCTCGATTTAGTAATATGCTGAATAGTAGTAATATAGAAGTATAGTAATGGTCAACAATTATGTCGTTGTCCCTAGGGCGCATGTAGGTATTTAGTGGTTACAGGCCTTGGTCGGGCATGGAGGTATATGCGAGGGTCTGGAGCAGATCAGTCTGACCAGGAACCGTACCAGGCCCGCGGAAGACCAGTTTAAAATCTAACCCTCCAACGACGCCACAAACCTGTCATTTCGGAGGGTGATTTGCTACGCTGGATTGGGTTGCGGCTCGCAATGGCTATCGAGGGGCGTGAAGGACCTCTGCGCGTGTACTGGGAGAAAGATGAAACAGAAGGAGAGATTGGAACACGTGCAAATTTTGGAGAGCGATATGGTATGTCTACCTTCGAGGGCATCTCCACAGTATTTTCTCTAGTTGATGAAACTATCACCTCGGGCGATTCATGGCGATGTATCAGGAACTTTATTGACGCCTTTAACCAACGATGGCAGCAAGTGATCTCTCCTGGGGAACTGCTTGTGGTAGATGAGTGCATGGCGGGCTGGGAAGGCCATGGGCCCAAGCACCATTATAACGGCATTCCACAAAAAACCAAAATACCCCAGAAGCATGTTAGTAAGGGCGCAGAGCTAACGGCAATTGCGGATGGTGGCACGGGGATTCTGCTGGAGTTGAAGCCGATGGAGGGCGGGCAACGACAAAGGCGGAAACGCTATCAGGAACACTGGCCGCATTGTCATTACCGACAGTGCGTTTGCTTCAGTAAAAACTCTCATTCAGCTAGAAGAGCTTCTAGGCCTGCACTTCGACAGCGACCAGGGAGTACCCGAAACAAGCACTAAGCGAATGGTATAAAGGCAGTACGACACGAGGCACTTTTGCAGCGTATGTGAGCAGCCACCGAAGCAAACAAACATGTATGCTCTCTACTGGGCCGACAAAACGCCCAAGATGATTATATCGAGCCGAGGAACTTCACTTCCCGGGAACGACAGCGTTTGTATACGGCACCGCAAGATTGTATCTGATGGTCGAGAGACTTCTGAAAAGTTGGAGCTGTGCATCCCTCGTCCGCAGATGGTCAAGCTATTTTTTTCGCGCTGTTCGGCATTGACGTGCATGATCATTATCGCCAAGGGTGACTGGAGCGTGAATGGACTGCACGAACGTGGTGGTATCGACTGTTTGCAACGTTGGTTGGGATGGTAGTTACTGATGCATACCTAGCATACCGCTACCTCGAGCTTCACGGTAGTGATGGTTTGGAAGCCATTTCGGAACGATTTAAAACATTTCACTCCTTCGATATTAACTGCGCAATAGCTCAAAATAGATCAAAACTACCCTGGCTCAATACAAAATAAATGATGAGTACGAGCGTGTGAAGTTTGTCTGGGAGCACTATGAAATGAAGTCAATCAAAGATCTACTCATCTGGTACAATAATCTCGATGTAGTTCCATTCATCAAGGCTATCCAAGCTCAGCGTGAGTTGTTTAAACGTTTTGATCTGGATATGTTCACCGATGGCGTATCGCTACCAGGGCTTTCAGAGAAGGTCATGTATCAAACATGCTTCGACAACCTTCAATGCCCCAGCAAGAAGCCTGCTAAAGCGTTCCAATTCCAGGCTAAGCGTATGAGTGGGTACAGGACTCAGGATGCTGATGCGAAGCGTGAGTTTGGTATGACGCTTGACCACTTGGATACGTTGCTAAAACAGCAGAAGTATCTGTGTGGTTTGTGCTACTGTCAGCTGACTTGCGAAACGGCTTCTGCTGATAGAATCAACAACAAGCTTGGACACATCGATGGCAACATTCTTATTAGCTGTATCAAGTGCAATACCGCTCGTAAGGATATGTCTCTCAAGGGTTTTCGATACAAGAAACTGCTCGAGTTCAATTCGGGCAGACTGGTCTATTCGATTGACAAAGAGGAATCTGAGATCTACGGTAAGATGAAAGCCAACATTGCTGGCGGACCATCGATCATCTTCAACCGCTATGCTAAGAGAAATGAGTCAAAGATTCGTGGTGGTAAGCTCTGTAAAAAGATCATTGGGTAGGATGCAAACGCTCTCTACCTATGGGCACTTGGTAATGAGATGCCTTGCGGACGCTTGACCACAATCGAATCTTACCCTGGTATCATCGATGACATCAAGAACGACAAGATATTTGGCTTCCTCGAGTGTGATATTAGAACCCCAGAGCACCTGAAAGAGTATTTTAGTGAGATGACTCCCATTTTCAAAAATGCCCTGATCGACTGTACAGATGAGAGTGTCATTGGTAAGCACATGTTCGATTACAATCAGTCCCGTGAAGCAAACCGCTCCAAACCTGCTCGCAAGCTAATTGGTAGCTACTTTGGGGAAAAGATCCTTATCTATGCACCGCTGCTGAAGTGGTATCTTGCACATGGCATGGAGATTACCAAGACCTATAGCTTTATCCAGGTCAGCTCCCACAAAGCATTTGCCCCGTTTATGGAAGCTGTATCGAACGCACGACGAGAAGGTGATTCTGATAAGTCTAAGACGATGATTGCTGAGATGATGAAATTGGTAGGCAACAGTGCTTTCGGTCGCTCTGGTATGGATATGAGCAAGCATAAAGAGGTCAAATATGAGTCGAACCAGAAGGCAATTGAGGCAAAGATTGAACATTTCACGTTCCATGGACTTGAGGAGCTAAACGGTGCTTGTGCTATCTATCAGCTTGCCAAGCTACTAATGCTTCAATTCTATTACGACTGCATCGACTTCTACTTCGATCGTTCGGATTTCCAGTATCAGGAGATGGACACTGATTCAGCGTACATAGCTTTCAGCTGTGAGAACCCATTCAAGGACTGCATCAAGTCTGAGCTACGCGACCATTTCAAGCAGCATAACTATGACTGGTTCCCGCGCGACTGTAACTCTGAGGTAGCTAAGTTTGATCGTCGTACCCCTGGTTTGTTCAAGGATGAATGGTCAGGTGATGCCATGGTCTCTCTATCGACCAAGAACTATATTTGCTATCTGCCAGATGAGTCCTACAAGGTCAAGGTTTCAGCCAAGGGTGTGCAGCAGGGGTGAGGTCGTAATCAGGATGTACTCAATCCAAATGGTTTCGAGACTGTTGTACGGGATCGAATCACACTCCAAGGTACGAACAAAGGATTCAGACTATCCAAAGAATCAAAGTCAATTATAACGTATAGTCAAACGAAGAGTGCCCTATCATATTTCTACGACAAGAGACAGGTACTATCGGATGGTATCAGCACTTCGCCTTTACAAATTTAAGACCTACTTCAATATAAGATAGCATAGCTATCAAGCTGTCGCTTGGAGTCGGAGACTCCCAAGGACTGCGCCCCTGAGGTCCCCTCATCTCTTTAATATCTTCGATACAATATATCACAAATCATATAAGGTTTTGAAAAACCCTAAGTAGGATAAGTTATCGAAGATAACTCTTAGTACCTCTGGTACTATATCTCTGATCCAATATAAGTTAAAATGTCTGAGCTACTTAAAAAACTCTACTATGACCCAAAAACAGGATTCATAGGAGCTCAAGCGCTTTATCAGAAGGCTCACGAGTTAGATCCTAAGATAACACTAAAATATGTAAAGGATTGGTATGCTACCCAATCAGATATTCAACGATTTCAGGAGCAGAAGAAACGCTTCGATGGGTTCAAGATTGCTTCACATAGTCCCAACTCATGGCAGATAGATCTCGCGCTCTGGGACAAGAGACCAATATTGACTGCTATCAACATCAACTCTCGCCTCGGTTATGCAAAGGTCTTGGTAAACAAGACTGCATCAACGGTTTTACTAGCACTAAAGGCATTTGTTCGAATTAATAAGGTGGATACTATCACAAGCGACAATGGCAGTGAATTCATGAATGCGCAGGCTCAAACATTCTTCAAAAACAAAAAGATTGAGCACTTCAACAACGAGCCTGGTGATCACGGTACTATGGGGAAAATCGAGAGATTCAATCGAACTATAAAGCAGAGACTAACCAAAATGTCTCCCAAGAGGATTACGCAAAAGCTTATCGCCGATGTTATCGAAAACTACAACAACACGTTTCATCGCTCGATTGGTATGACCCCGAATGAGGCAAAAGGTAAAGTAATGAAGGCGGATCTGAGCCATAATCAAGCGGAAAATGATAAGGTCGAGAACGAGTTTGAGGTGGGGTCAAACGCACTGTATCGTCTCAAAAAGAAAACATTTGATAAGGAAGCTGCTCACTGGAGCAAGGCTATTTACTCGGTTGTCGGCATTGATGGTTATCGAGTTGAGATTCGTTCCAGAAATGGGCATACGCTCTACAAAGCCCCAAACGATTTAAAGATTATAAAGGCAGATACTACAGATGCTACTATCAACCGTGGCGATATTCTCGAAGCTGAGAAGATCTTAGAGCATAAAAAAATGAAGAATGGCAAATATAAATACCTAATCCGATGGGTAGGCAATGAGCCAGACTCATGGGAGCCATTCTCAAATCTCCATTTAATTAATAAAACAGACCTTCTGAGTTAGAGAAAATATACTTTGGTGATAAAGAAATTCCTTTCTAAAAAAGTAATAATTGGTATATATATATATATACATACACACACAAGCTCGTAATGACCTGTCAGGCAATTACTGAATCGGATAAACCGTGCTCGAGAGATGCTCTCGGATGTGGATATTGCACACAGCATTCTAAGGACTACAAGATTCAAATGTATAAGAAGGAACTCAAAAAGATGCACCAGAGAATGAGATTCTACAGCGATAAGCTCAATCAGATTAATCAGATGCTTAACGATATCTGCAGGCTTGACTATATCAAATATCATCTTCAGCAACTCGACCCCAATCGGGCATATCGTTTTGTATGCTGCGATCCAAAATACAAGGATCAGGTCGAAGATCTTTTTGGTTTGCCTATCGATGAATGTCAAAACGCTTACTTCAGATTGCTCCAAAAGCGCAATTCGATCGTTCATAAATTTACAATGAAACTTTGGGACTCATAGGAAGACATACCAAACACAATCGAATATAAATCAAAATTTCATAAATAAATATCGACATCGATATAGAGCAGCTCTAGAGATTTCAATCTCTTATTCTGCGACTCTTCGGTTTTCAATCTAATAGATCATTTAGTATGTTCCCTTCATTTACAAGTCTTGCTCAGCGTGAGCAAAAACGCATCGATCTACTCGAATGCACCAAGCTTCGCGTTAAACAGAAAGATGAAGCTCGCCGTATGTATGCTGAAGCAGCATGGGCCACGGATGCCAACAAAACCATCTCCCTTGAAAAGCGAACCACTCAGGATTCGTCTAATCAGACTGAAGATGCCTCTCTACCAGGGTCGCAGTCTGATTTAAAAAAAACTCTGAGGTAGAAGAGAAAATTCCTGCCGTACGTCTGAGCGATAGCTCAACAAATGATAATATCACAAGTGAAGAATCTCAGGAAGTCCCTGAAGTTAAAACTGAAAAGAAAGCTTCTAATTAATCTATTTCCGATGAATTCATTGCTAAAAATCGATCACTAATCTTTACAAATCTAACCCGAATTGGGTTTCGCTAAAATTTAATCCAGTTAAAACAAACAACTCTGTAGATATGAAGCGATACATTGGTAAAAATGGTGGAAGCTACAGTGTTAAAAGTAATAAAAAATCCCCATCAAAGTACATTGACTGGGTTCGAACAGCTGAAGCGCTAATGGATATTCGCTCTGATGCTGAGTCAAACAGCATTGATGAAGTCAGCTTAATGAGGATGGAGGATAGCAATACTCCATATCATAATTATAATATAACTGGAAGCAAGAGACACAATGAAATGTCTTCAGGCCAAGCGACAAACAAGATTCATGTACGTCCCACATGGTTTCATGATTCTTCATCATCAACGGAGATTGATGAAGAACAAGCCAAATCTAAATTACTATTCATGCTAAAGGCTTATAAGAAGAAGCGATTGGATCTAATATTGCAATTAGACCAGTTCTAAAAGATGGAGAAGTTCTAGGCAAATTTGAACTAATCACCGATTCTAAGGGCGATCTAATCGTTAGAAACCAAGAAACTCAGAGGAATAAGCAATCTCGACTATCTGAGATCTCCTGGCTATCAACTCTGGCATTGTTTAGCGAGACGGTTAAATCAAGAGGATTGACTTTTGATTTTGAACCATCACCAGACACTGTTTTAGATACCGATCCTAACAGATTTAAATCAACTCAAGGCATTTGGTACAAAGGCAAGTTGGCAGGTCCAGACGTTGAAACGGATATATCTGCTCCAGATGCGGAAGCTAAGTCAATTATCACTGATTATTTCTCCGAAGAAGTCAAAAACCATGTAATATTCCCAATCCATCTGATTCCAATCGTAAGCGGGAAAACTAACAATAAATACTATTTCAGTGTGATCGATAACAATCTCAAGGTTCGAAATCAAAACATCAAGAAGCACCCAGTGCTATCTGGTAAAGCTCATACAGGGTTTTTCAAGCGTATTCAATGGTCAGCCACTCTCGATCTATTAATCGATTACATGGATGAAATTGAAACATTTTTGCTATCTGAGCAAAAGAAAGATAAAGAAACAGCGGAACCACTAATCAATGCTCTAAACCTATTTGCCTATGTACTCAAGGCTCATGGAGTGAAGATTAAGTCTCCCATATTAGGAAGTGGGCTTAAGGGTCGAGGGCTACTTGGGGCTGGAACACAGCCTCTGGAAGGCGTTAAACGCAAAACTAATCAAACTTACAATCTAAACGACATTCAGGGCATGGCAACTCCGTCAGCCTACACATAGCGCAAGATCGGATCCAAATTCATCCGATTACCTGATCTTGACAAGCGAACGCTTACCATCGTTCAACCGAACCGCAAGAAAATTGGCCCCATGCGTGAGATCAGTGATGCTCTACAGGGCATGATCAAGGATTTGGTCTTTAAATACAACATTGAACAACAGAAGTATGATAAGCTATCCGTAGCTGATAAGAAACTGTTCAGAGAGATTCTTGAGATGACTCATCTACAGTACAATTTCGCCGAGCAGCTCGAGGATCCGCTTGAATCTCTCCGCATGGAGTACGATAAGTTGAACGGCGAGTTAATGCTCGGCAATGTCAATCCTTCGATTCTAAAGCAACTCATGGTGGTATGCGTGGATATGTACTCTAATCGCTTAATTTCGGATAAGGAATTCAAGGATATTATAACGAGACTACTATAGAGCAGAACTTAACGAACTTGTTCGGAAAGATCTGCGACCTTTCGAACGTCGTTCGGATAAGCAAGATGTTGATTCTTGATCCAAGATTAATCTCCAAGAGCGCAGGTATCTATCAGCTCAATGCCGATAGGAACCTCAGTGAGCTTAAGCATTTAATGAAGGATCTGATTATCAAGGAGACTCCTCATGCAGATCGACCAACTGTTTGGGCAAGCGACTCGAAGCCATTCTCAACGAAGTCAGTAGCTACTCAAACCGATGCAGCAGAGGGAGGCCGTATGTGGGCATACAAACCTAAAAAAAAAGAAGCCAAATACTGTGAAGACATTCGCGCTTTGAGCTGTCGCTCAGACGTACGGCAGGGCCGGCAGTAGAGAGCCCGTTCGGGCTCGATCGAGAGAGCAAGCTCTCTGGTTGGTTCGAACGAAGTTCGAGACAACAAAGTTTGTCGAATCGCCAACGAATTGGCTCGAAGGGACTTTGTCCCGAGACGACAGACCGAAGGTCGTCAAGCAATCTCCAATTGCGCCACAAGTTCTCTTGGACTTCAGTCCGAAAACCTGAGGGCCTGCGGAGAGGGGACAAGGTCGAAGGCCGTGCAGGCGCGAGCCGGAAAGGCCAAGGCCTCTCCAACTCACTGGACCCCAAAACTTGTTTTAACTCGGTCCGGGGGTCTCCAACTCACTGGACCCCACCTGTGGTGTTGAACGGTTGCTCAGACGTGAGCTTAGTCAGTTTTTTTGCTGAGCTCGGGGGCCCGAGTAGTCGCAGACACTCTGGTCTTCAGCCAGGAGCGTCAGTTCAGCCCAGCCTTGCTCAATAGTTCCTCAATTTGCTTCTGCTGACGGAGGACAATATTATGAAGCAAACAGACCATTTTTGAGTAATCAACGCTATACTGGATACCTTCTGTATCCAGCTCTGGATCTCCAATATGCATATTTTCATTCGGAGTGAAGTTGATACAATGGGGTAATCCAACGCGAAGCAGATCTTGAGCCTTGTACCCAAGCTGAAGCGGTACTTTATCGTCATCGTTCTTGTATCTGAATAGTAATGGTTTAACCCTTAACATAGCATCAGCTATAGAATCATCTAATTCAGTAAAATCCTTCTTCAAATGAGCATCTGATGTTGTATAAAAACCAGCTCCGGCTAATACTGCATTACTACTCTTAATAGAAACATGTATCGACGATAGTGGTCCTGTCGTCGATACTAACCCACCGGTTTTGAGAAAGTATGCAACGCCGCTTCCTCCTGCATCGATAGTACTTGAAACGCTCCCGCTTACTTCAAGAAAAGCTCCTGGAGAAGAAGTACCGATACCAACTCTACCAGTCTGCTGGATGGTTAATTTAGTACTATCATTGCATCCTAGACGAAGATCATTGTTAGTCATTGTACCAATAAACATCGAGTTTGTGCTCGTTGATAGAGAACCATTATGGATTTGAATAGCTCCTCTGACAGGCGTTGCATTACTACCATAGTAATCTTCCATTATCGTAAA
>JAIKVD010000915.1:0-13979 GCA_024679075.1 Phytophthora uliginosa
ACCTCGACGAGCTTCATGATGCCCTCGATGACATTGCTCTGATTGACGAATAAGCACGGTATAAGTAGACTGTAATTACGAGTAATACAGTGTAACCCTTTGTGCTCAGGTGGGGGTACTAATAAATAGTACCCGGGGTATTATTCGGGAATTTCCGTTATATCGCTGGTAACTGGCTGCTGTTGTGCGGTTGTGCCAATGAAGAATGCATTCCCTCGTGCGTTCAAAAATCTCGTGAGCCCGTCAGCAATATTGCAGCCGAAGAAAACGACCATCGCATTCAGCTCGCTAGCTCCATTGAATCCAAAGCAATAGTATTTGCCTTTCTCCTCCTCGGCCATAAGTTTGAGTTGAAGACGTTGGAGCTCCTGGTGCAAGGGCCGCAAGCTTTGGCGGATGAGCTGCTCGTCAGCAATCGGAGTGAATGCGTTGCAGCGAGGGTCCACAAACAGTGACGCACTGGAGAACTTCATAAACTTCGTCAGGAACGGCATTTCAGTGAGCTCCTTCATCTCCTCCAATTGAGCGTATCCTAAACGTTCTTGGATGTAGGACTTGGCTTCAATAAGCGAATCAAACAAGTGCTTCACCATCGGGTTGGTAAGTCCATCTCCTTGGCCGCTTTTGATCTCCACCACGACCACCATGTTGCTGGCACTTGGAGAGGGTTGTCCGGGATTTAGTTGCTTGGGCCGATGCGTACACGCGACGCGGTGCGCCTTCCAGTGCTGGCGTTGGTGCTCGCGTGAGCAGTAGCTCACTCGTTTGCACGAACCACAAAGACTCGGTCTTGCCGCAAATGGGGCATGCACGTCCTGTAGTTGAACTCATTGTCTGTGGTGAGCTTGCCAATGTTCGGTGTTTCTCAAAATGAAGCCTCGAGGCGTGATGAGGTTGGACTCCTAACAAGCGAGCATTTCTACGCAATCTCCTACCGTAGAAATGCTCGCTTGTTACCGTAGGAGATTGCCTAGAAATGCTCGCTTGTTGGTGTAGGAGATTGCCTAGAAATGCTCGCTTGTTGAAGTTGAAGTCCAAAACCAAGCAGGAAAATCGACGTATCTCTGTCGACAAGTTGAAGTTATTCCGTATCATAGTTCCGTCCTACACTACGTCACACCGCTCCACGTGGTCTCCACAACTGGATAATCTTCCGCTATCGCCATGGCGCGCAAGACCAAGACGTCGGCGTCCGCGACCAAGCGCGCCACGCGCATCGACAAGGATGTCAAGACCACGCTCATGCACAGCCGCGTGCTGTCCTTCCTGTACGACCTCATGTGGAGCTACCGCTACTTCCCGCAGCTCGCGTGCTGCCTGCTGCTCGTAGAGGCGGCAGTCGGCTACCTCATCATCCAGAGAGTGCCCTGTACGTTGGTTGTTAATCAATTGCTAGACCATACCAAAGCTATGCATCTAACGACTGACTACTACCGCAGACACGGAGATCGACTGGTCCACGTACATGCAGCAGGTGGAGCTGTTCAAGGGCGGAGAGCGCGACTACATGAACATCCGCGGCGACACGGGGCCGCTCGTCTACCCCGCCGGCTTCCTCTACGTCTTCTCCTTCCTGCACTCGGTGACCGACGAGGGGCAGAACATCCGCCGCGCGCAGTACATTTTCCTGGGCATCTACCTCGTCATGATCGCCACGGTGCTCGCCATCTACCACCGCGCGCGGGTGCTGCCTCCGTGGGCCACCGTATTCCTGTGCGTGTCCAAGCGCCTGCACTCGATCTTCATGCTGCGCATGTTCAATGACGGCACCGCCATGACGCTGCTCTTCATCGCGGTGTACCTCTTCGCGCGCCAGCGTTGGCGCTGGGGCTGCGTGTTCTTCAGTCTCGCCGTGTCCATCAAGATGAACGTGCTGCTGTTTGCGCCGGCGCTCTTCTTCTTGCTGCTGCAGTCCTGCGGTATTCTCCGCACGGCGTGGTATTTGTTCATCTGTGCTGCGATCCAGATCGCGCTGGGCTACCCGTTCCTCAAGCACAATTGGTGGAGCTACATGAACAAAGCGTTCGAGCTCAGTCGCGTCTTCACGTTCAAGTGGACGGTCAACTGGAGGTTTCTTGACGAAGAAACATTCGTGTCGGGAGGATTCGCCATTTTGCTGCTTTTGGGGCACCTGTTCTTCATGGCGATTCTCCTGGACAAGCACTTCAACATTATCGGCACGATCCGCGCCGTGACGATGAAGCCATTCGCGATCTATGAGCCGTTCCCGATCCAGAGCGAGATTGTCGTGACGTCGCTGTTCGTGATGAACTTTGCCGGCATTGTGTTCTCGCGCACTCTGCACTACCAGTTCTACTCGTGGTACTACCCGACGCTGCCGTACTTGCTTTGGTGCTCTGACCTGCCTCTGCTGCTCAAGATGGCGGCGCTGCTGAACAACGAGTACGCCTTCAACACGTTCCCGTCGACAACGATGAGCTCGCTCATGCTGCAGCTGACCAACATCTTCCTGCTGATCACGCTGTATCTGAACCAAAAGTCGAACTCGTTCGTTCCGTACCTGGACGCTGAGGCCCGCACGAACCTCATCGCCTTTGTGAACGAGGAGTGCTTCGACGGCGCGCGCCAGCTCGCGCTGTATTACGGTAGTGTGACGGAGGAGCTGGCCAAGGGCGCCACGGTGTCGTCCATCGACGAGCACGAGGTGGTCTTGTCGCTGCCAAAGTTGAAGCTGACGCTCGCCGTTGGCTTCGGCAGCAGTGGTCCTGTGACCGGCGAGGGCTACGGTCGCCAGGTGTTCAAGGACATGCTCAAGGAGGCTGGCGAGGGCGTCAAGGCTGGCGACACCATGGGCAAGATCATCAACCGCGAGTACATGAAGGACAAGGAGCTCAAGAAGCTCGTGGACTCGCTGGACGACCAGGCCAGCGTCAGCAGCAGCACCTCGCTACGTCAGCGTACGACCACCAAGACGGTGACGTCGACGACGTCGACGAACGTGTAGGAAACCTAATACCCCTGTGAATTCACTGTCATGTGGTCACACCAGATCTTGTGAAAATTAATACAATACTTTTTGGCCAGCCATTCTGTTGGTGAGACCAATGACGGTGGCGTTGGCGTTCGAGTGCGACGATGGCTCGCGCGCCATCGAGATGCAGGTGCAGGTACAGGAGAGCGACGGCGTACGTCCAGCCGACTTCGACCTCCACGTATTCTACGACATTGCGCGCACCGTGGAGCAGATCCGCCGCGGCGGCTACAAGAAAATCGCGCTGCAGTTCCCGGATTCGCTGCTGCCCGATGCGCCGCAGGTGCAGCAGGAGCTGAAGGACGGACTGGTCGGCCAATGGGAGCGCGTGTTCGTGCTCGGTGACACGTCGTACGGCAGCTGCTGTGTGGACGAAGTGGCGGCGCAGCACCTCGTGGCCGACTGCATCGTGCACTACGGACGCACGTGTCTGAGGTAGGAGGTGGACGGGTGATGCAGCGTTTGTATTGGAGCATTGAAGCTAATGTCCTGTGGTGCTGGTAAATACAGTGCGACGACCAAGATTCCGGTGATTTACGCGTTCGGTAACGCGCCGATTGAAGTGGACGACTGTGTGCAGCAGCTGAGCGAGCGGATTGCTGCGGTGGACCCGACCAAGACATTGGTGCTGCTGTATGAGCCTCGCTATCATCATGCTAGAGGTGCGGTGTTCGAAGCTCTGGCGGACAAGTTTGGAGAGAGGAAAATGGCATTTGGAACGATGAAGACGTTCTACGACCCGACGGAGCAGGTGCAGGAGGTCGAGACGTCGACCGGTAACGAGAAGCCCTCGACGTCGGTGCTGCACATTAGTGGCCAGGAGATTGTCGTGGATTCGGAAAATGCCGAGGTCACCCCGGAGATGTTTGCGCTGTTGTACATTGGCGCGGAGTCGGCACACCTGACCAGCATCTTGATGCGCTACAGCACTGTGGATTGCTTCTCATATAATCCCGAAATGATGTCCACCCGCAAGGAGGGAGCGACAGTCAATCGTTCTCTTATGAGACGGTAAGTTGTTTACCATTACGACTTTGTTTCGATGAGATCGAAGCTAACAGAGGCCGCCTGTGTATCGCAGCTTCTTCCTCGTCCAACATGCCAAGGAGGCGCAGATCTATGGCATCCTGATGGGTACGCTGGGTGTCAACAAGTATCTTGATGTTGTGCACGGTCTCCAGAAGCTGATCAAGAAGTAAGCCAAATTCTTACTTTCTTTCGTTGTACGGAGGTTTGTGGGAGCTAACACGACCGTGTGCTTTGTAGGAGTGGACGCAAGTCTTACCTCTTTGTGGTGGGCAAGGTCAACGTGCCTAAGCTTGCTAATTACGCTGAGATCGACGCCTTTGTGCTTGTGGCGTGCCAGCAAAACACTCTCATGGACAGCAAGGAGTACTACAAGCCTATCGTAACTCCGTACGAGCTGCAACTTGCTCTCTCACCCACTGAGGAGTGGGATGGCCAGTACAAGACGGACTTCGGTGAAGTGATTCCGGCGCTCGAAAAGACTGCACAAAGTGTGGAGCAGGAAGCTCATGACGGGGAGGATGATGCGGACAAGCCCTTCTTTTCATTGGTGTCTGGAACGTACAAGACCTCGTCTCGTACAACGCCCGTTGACCGCGAGGCTACAACATACGCACTCACTGCATCTGGAGAGGCCGACGCATCTACTGAGCTTCAGGTCAAAAATGAGCGCACGGAACTCACGACATACCACAGTGAAGCTGCCGATTACCTGGCAACGAGAGAGTATCAGGGACTTGACCCACGAATTGGCAAAACGCCTGCGCACGCCGCAGTCGAGGGTAGTTCTGGCATCGCGCGAGGTTACACTCATGAGACTGAATAGAGGAAACTGCTGGGGTTAACGAGTGTATCTCTTTGTCATGCGAGGCAGTTAACTGTCTGTGAGACTTAGCACCGGAAGCCGCCGAACTAATCCAGCATGCAGTCGATCTGGTCATTTTCCTCCAGCCCCAGCATCGTGGGCGTGTCGGTGCCTTTGATGCGCGTGTCGTCCAGCAGGAAGCGCAGCGCGTCGGCAAGCACGCCCTTTTTCTGGGCGTAGGCCGAAAAAGTATCTTCTCCATCGTGACGTTAGGGCCCACCTTGAAAAACGTCTCCACGCCATACTCGTTCCACACCCGCTCAGCGCCGCTCTCCACCGTCCGCCATGTTCCTCCGGTCGCTCTATGGCTCGCGCATGCCCCAGGCGCTGCACGTACGCGTCCAAACCGCGCGAATCGCCCTAAAATGACCGCGTCCGCGCTAAAACTTACGCTAATTCGTCCTTGCTGCAGCCTCGCGTGGACCCGCAGGCCTCGAGCTACTGGGAGGAAGACACCAGTGAAGGACAACACGCGCATCAAAGGCACCGACACGCCCACGATGCTCGGGCTGGAGGAAAATGACCAGATCGACTGCATGCTGGAGCAGTTCGGCGGCTTCCGGTGCTAAGTCCACGGCTAGAAGGAGAGGAGACGGCTGGAGATCGATCTCCCCCCAAAAAAGGGAGATTGAAAACCTCGAGAGATCGTCTCCCGAGTCCCGTACTTAAGCGAGAGGATACGTACTTAATATGAAGGAGATCCAAGAGATTCTCCCCGCCAGAGCTCCAGATTGGCTTATATAATCAATTTATGCTATTGGTCGTGTTAAGGACCAATAGCTTCGCCCGCACCAGCGAGCACCTACGTTTTAGGCAGGCGCAGACAACAAAATAGGCGATCTTGAAGAGGCACGACTTTGCTGGGCCATGGATTCGGAGAGGAGCGAGGAGCTAGTGGTGTACGCGGAGGCCTCCGGCAGCCTGATCAACAACCGCAAGCTGGGTATGGCTATTGCGCACGTGTCAGCTCAGACCCACGACATCGCTGAGTATCAAGTCCAGTTGCATGCCACCCAGCAACTTCAAGCTCAGCAGCAGCAACTTTACACTGAGGCTCGAGTACAGCAGGCGCGGGCGGAAGCAGAATCAAGGACCCTGATGCTCGCCGAAATGATACGTGCAACTCGTATCGATCCTGCTGCACTTGAGCAGCACTTCAATTCACAGCTGCAATCGGCGATTTCGGCTGCGAACGATGTGGCCCAGACACAAGCGCGAGCTGTAGCGGAAGTACACGCTGTTCAACACGCCCAAGTAAGTGATATTCGAATGGCAGAAGCGTTCAAGCAGCTGGAGATTCAGCTTCATGCGAGCTTAGAGGATCAGAGGAAAAAATGCTGCAAACTTCAAAAGCAAGGATCAAGCCTGAGCAAAAGTCCAACCAATCTTTGCGGGATGTGATCGGATCCGAGCAGGGAAAAGTTGCTGCACGAGCACTAGCCCGCTCTCACAGTCTCATCGGCAACATTCCAAAACAAACGCAGGTCTTACCAAAATCAAACTCGCATAAGAAAGCGGCTAAGCGATCGACACAGGCTGCACCTGAGCAGATCGAAAAGGCAGCAAAGCATCGTAGTGAGGAGCAGAACGCAATGATGAAGAAACGAGCGGAGAAGGGGATGAAACTCGCTGAATTGCTGCTAAAAAGCACTTCACTCGACCCGTAAATGACGGCCTCATGCACTATAGGAGCAACTGACGAATGAACCATATACACCATGTATTAATACATCAGCGTTAGCACCGATTCTTCTTACTGAGCTGTAGGGTACTAGATTTCATCCTCATCGCATTCTGCATCGCTGTCAGCTGAAAAAAAGCCGCCTAATAACTCACACCCTTCTGCGTTGTCGTCTTCTAAGCCAACCTTGACATTCGACGGGATGAACTTCGTAAGCTCTCTTTCACGAATCTTCGGGCACTGCGTCACATCCACAAACTGCCTGTTGCAGTTGAGAACATCTGACATATCCACGTTGTGTGGAGCGATCGATCCCCGCTGAGGTGTTACTAGTTGACCAGCAGTACCAAAGTCACGCTCAATTTGGGCCGATGACGACGGAATAGCATATAAAATGCGAGCCACGAGTGGTAGGAATTTGTATGCCCCGCTCTCCACTTGACGCTTCCAGAATTCCATAACTGTTTCGGGACGCTTGCCGTTGATCTGGAGAGAAGTTTGCGTTCCTTCCCACCTCTCAAGCTCCTCGTCAACCCGAGCAGCATTCATATCACGAACTTCCTCAGGACCAACGTGGTGCTCATCAATGATGTCACCGAAAAGCTCCATCAGATCCTCGGAAAATAGTGTTGGAGGGGCTGGTGGAAGCTCTTCCACTACAACAGGTGCGCGGGGTTCTTGGGTTTGTGCCACCGACAGCATCAGCAACCGCACTTTGTCGTAAATTATCTTCTTGATCCTGGCGAAGATGCGATCCCCATTAGCAGTGATAGCCCCATTTTCATCAGCATTACACAGCTGAACAATTCGCTTCAGAAACCCATCAAAGCTCTTACAGTTGGGATGCAGGAAGAGCTGCATCTCCAGCACAAATGAACACTGGCTTATCTTCGTGCGGCATGTATAACCCGAGAAAAAGCGTCTCTGAAAGGCGTCGTGGAGTAGTCTCCGAGTGTCGGAGGCCAATCGAGTGAGATCCTCGGGTCTAAAAGCCATCCGGTGTTCCTTGCTGGACCGGTAGTCCCGCAATTCCTTCGAGCAATCCAACACTGTAGTACACAGCTTGTACAAAGTCAACAGCACTTCGACTTGGTTTGCGCTTTCACCCTGGCTCTTGATGTTCACCATCGTTATCGGTTGCAGGAGGGAAAGAATTTGAGTGAGATATTGATAATCTCTCGCCAGCGGAAAACCGGCAGGACGATTAGCGTTTTCTCTGCGAGTTTTATCCAGACGTTCTGCATACCATGATACAAGAGGCTCCCACAGGTCCAGAATGCGCTTGACTACGCGGGTAAGACCAAGAAAACGATGCGCACGATACTCCAGCAGTTGATGGGGTGACTTTCCGCTCTTGTTATAGAGGCACAGCTCTTCGAACAATGAGCCCATGACTTCAACATGCTTGATTGTGTAGACCGTCTTGACGATGCGTCGAATCAAGTTTGTCATCGCGGGATTCTTGGACTTGGTGGCATCGGCTACCATACCACATGCTACCTTTGTAGCTGCATTAGTCATGTGAGGGATGCACCACTGCCAGATAAGCTTGAGCCCTTCTGTCATCATCCACTTGACGTCGGGTCCGACGTCCGATGTAGCACCGAACAAGTCTCGTAGCGACAAACCAAAATCTCGCAGGATATCTATGATCCACCGCCGAAAAGGAAGCCGAATACCCCCCTCACGCTCGCCATATTGAGGCTCAAAATGCCGGGTGCCAAGCAAAAAAGACTTGAACTCGAACTTCTCAGTGACCATGTACAAGCGTATCCCAAGATACTTGAGTCCTTGCACTTTTGAGGTCCAGAAATCGGTAACGGCGGTAAAACTTGGAGCTGAGCCAATCCGGTTCAGCTGGAGCACCTCTTCCAGTACTCTCTTCGTAGATGCGTACAGCTCCACGATCGTATGGCACACGACCTTGGCATTGATGGTTGCCTGCATTGCATCCTTGAAGACGAGCTCACGAATTGTTACCGATTCTTCGTACTCGCCCAGGCGATAAGGGAGGTTGTTATTCACGATACGCAGCGTCTCCATTAAGACGTAAACACGTCCCGGATAATCACGAAACATCTGCGAGTTGCGAACACGATCCAGCTCATCTTCACGGGACCGTCGCCGCTCTATGGCTGTTTCCGTCTTCTCCGAGGTTACGTCGTGGGCTTTCTTGAGATGTTTGGTGGCAGCCGAAGTTTTACCCGTCGAAAGGGGAAATGATATAGGCAGGTGATATTGCCCATGTTTTCTATAAGGGTTAGGATTATATGTGTCCATGTATTTCCCATAAAATCTCCAGTTCTGAGACATGTTTGGTTATTTATTACCGAAGCTAAGAAACTAGTGCGAAATTTATTTTCTAGCATGTTCTATGAAATAAATGCTTATTTTTTGTCTAAACATATGTAATTATCACGACATCAGTTCCCTCCATGATTTAGAACTTGGTGGAATCATGTTGACAGCACTTCGCGAAAAATGAAGAGTGGCGCTCGGACGTGTCTGCCGGCATACCAGTTAATCTGATACCAAACGTAATTACTCATGTCTCCAACCAATCACAGAATGACTAACAATCATAAGTGAGGCTGAAGTACCTGGAGAATACCTGGAGAAAACATGTTCTAGGAATTCAAAAGCAAAATGACATGTATTTCAAAGTTAACACTCCAGCTCCGTACCACGTTACGCGCCCTACCCTTTGCTGAACTCGATGATAGCGTGTAGAACTTCCCATCGTCTCATTCTCAACCCCAAGTGAGAGTAATCGCTTCCAGCTTCCTTCCACAGTCGCTTCCAAAAGAACAGGCAGACAAATAGCCCACAGCTGTCACTATCTTTCTGTGTTGGGCTGTGCATCGCCGTTTGAGCGAAACCCGTGAGCGTTGTGCTGATAATCTCGTTCGCAATTGCCTGCAGGAGATTCAGGTGTGTTCGCTTGTCAACGCTGTCGTAGCACATGAGCGCACCTTTGACGTTGTCCACTACAATACAGGCCCAATGGCTGCTGTTGAGATTGATTGGCAAGAAGATGTAATCTTCCGTTGCCATCTCCAGTGCTGCGCGGGTCGCTTCAGGCACTCGGCTGCCCGTATTCTTGTCAGGTAAATGGACCTGCGGCAGGAATATAGTCTTGTTCTTGCCGTACTTCGCGGACAGTGTCGTCGTAAAAGCCTCAATAATCAGGTCATTGTACCAAGTTTCCTCACGAGCACAGTAAATGTTACTCCACTCAATGGGGAAGTCGAAACCCGGGAGTTGTGTATGTGGCCATGTCTTCATCAGCTCCTTCGCAACTGCATACGCCTCTGTTTCACCGCACACCGTACCACCACCAGCTCGACATCGTTCCTCTACAAGGGGGTCAATTGATGTCATTAACCACGAGTAGCACTAGCACTGCAATCCAAGCTTACAGGTATTGGCCAGGTCTCCCAGGTAATACATGGCCTTCAGTTGGTGCACTGAATTCACCTGCACCTTCAATGGTGACGACCCACTGGACGTCTGTGTCAGTTTGTGAACGGACAAGGTCGATGACAGTGCTACCACTGGTCTTTCGAATCTCTTCCAGCGCCATGGTGACAAGTGTTTGCGGTAGTCGAAACGTCAAAGTGTTAGCTGCATCTGGGGAGCGTGACTGCACTGTCATCTTTTTCTTGGTGTTTCGCGAGAAGCGGACCTCAAATGTGTCTAAAAACGACTGCAGTTGTTCGAGACCAGGCTTGTGAGCACGAATGTACTGGGCCACTTCCATCACGCCCTCACCGCGCAAAGCCTTACGTAAAGTCTTGCCCTGTTTGTAAGATTTCTGCTATGCATGTCGTTTGATGTCGGCATCAACTCGGACAAGACGTGGCCGACCGACTTTTGGTGCTCTCGCATTGAACGGCTTTAGCTTCAGAGGTTCCGGCTGCGGTGACCCACCGTGGATAATGCCATCCTTTTCTTCTTCACCCGCCTCCGCGTTATTTCCAACTTGAGTGGGTTCTACTTGTGAGCCGTCGTCAGCCGTATCTTCAGTAGCAACTTCAGTCTTTCCTTGACGCAATCCGTCCCGCCATGCTTCCAAATTACCAATGGCACGTTCAAATCTGTCGTCCGTCAACTCGATGAGCTCGGACGATATACGCCCAAGCACGTTTTGTGCTCGCTTGAACTTATCTTTCTCTGTCATCTGCTTCTTTCTCGCAACTTCATCACGACTAGTGAACACTCGCAACGGCATGTCGACAGTCGGAAGTACGGCGTCAGGACTATCAGCCCTCAACCATCTGAACAAACAACAAACATGACCAAATCATATTTAAATCATGGTCAAAACCTGGTCAAAACATGGCGCTTACCTGGACTGAATTTAAGCATAAGGAATCGTCAAGAGCATACCAGCGTGCATCCGATAGAGAATCACGTGTCGACACGGAAGCTTCAACGTAGCAGAGAACTCGCAGTCGCAGAGTGATGAGGCTTTGTCGACGCGATGTCTTCGATCTCCCCTCACGACATTCACCACCGTGTCAGTCTCGATGAACGTGTAATGCTGCATCGTATCTGGGTTCGTTGCAAACTGGTACTCCTCGAAGAAGACGTCAGCGACCCACTCTGTCGTCATACCAAGGAGCTGGTTCATCTCTTCACCGTAGTTTGCGTTTCGAGTAGAGCCCGGGATCAAAGTCTTCATGTTGTAGGCGTTTTTCTTCCGACGCTGAAAGTTCAAAAGACATGTCAAGCACTGCACCATCGAAAAGGAATTGTCCAGATCCACTTTAAGCTTGCCGAAAAAGTTCTCGAGCCTGTTGTTCGTGTTGTTGCGGAAGTGCGGCAACTGGAGCCGAAAGGCGTCGACCCACATTTCTTGACAAGCCATCCAGTTCTTGTCGAAGTAGTTCCACAGTTCTTCTCGTTCATTGCGCAACGTCAGTGTTTTGAGCTCTGCAGCGTTGTCGTACAGTTCCGATTCCGTCTTTGAATGCACCATGTTGTTAACGCAAAAATCTATCTGCTTCAACACTTCACTCGGATACGTGCCATACTTCTTGTCGTCCCGCACAGCTTTCTTCAGCCACTTGATTACGTGAAAATGGCACAGAAGTATCCGGCAATGAGGCAACATCCGCTTCAAAACTTCAACTTCATTTAAATCCTTGTCGACCATCACGACCTGTGTGCGCTCCCATTCATTCACAGCCTGAAAGTGCTCCAGCACTTTAACCATATGACAGTCAGCGTTGCGTTCAAAAACAGAGTGCTGCACAGGTTGCCCGTTTCCAAATTGATCCATCACCATCAGTGTACACAGTTGATATCGGTTTCTTTTGCCGACGCAAGTTAAGTCGCCGCAGCATGGGCAATACATGGTAGAACCACAGCCAACACACACAAAAAGAAAAATACAGTCAATTCATGGGAAACATGGTCCGTACATGGATAACAGATATGAGTTTTGATACTGCTTACGCACCGGTTCGTTTTGTGTGTGTAGTCTACCAACAAGAGCTCGGGGAAGCGACTGTAATGCTTTCGCATGAGCTCGGAAGATATCGACACGACAGCCGTCTGCCCACGAGCATTCTCGTTTACCGTGGACACGTTGCCGTCCGCGGACATGTTGAAATTGACGAGAAGCTCTGCCACTTGGTCCTCATCCGATAGCTTGCTGCCTGTGGAGACAGATACCCAGGAAAACAATGAGTTAGCATTCGCTAGGTTAGTCATAACAAAACTGAAGAGAAGAACCTACGCACCGCCCTTCTTGATCCTGCGAATCATATTGTGAACGTCGGTCATCGTCACGCGATGCGCAGTGTTACTACGAATGTAATCGTAAATACGAGACGCCTTGCCTCCACAATCAACCATCAACTCCACATCTCGCATTACGGGAGATCCCATCGGAACCTGGCGAATACCTGGATGTGACTGAAAAATTTCATCCGAAACATGGTGATTGTGCCCGTAGAAATCACGCTTGATCTCGATACCCCAGGTGCCGTCCGAGCGCTCATACGCTTGAGCTAGAAAGCGAGCCTCACATCCCGTGTAAAATGTGCGCTGGGTAGGGCGTTTTCCAGCTGAACGCGAACGCACTTTCCACTCGTGCGTGCAGATGTATACGCGCTGAAAAGGATCCACAGATTCAGGAACGAGAGGAATCTCAGCAGGCGGCCGGCCTTTGTATTGCTTTTGCGGCCGGATTCTTCGGTTGCGCAGGTATACGTTCAGCGTTTCATTGGCCCACATCTTCGTGCTGGTCCGGCCAGAGTACTTCTTCAAGTACGCATCAAACGCTTTCCACGACTTGTGGTGCTTCTTGAGCGCGGGCACGTAATGCAGATCAACATCTTCATTAGAGTGTGCCCGTTTCCGCTTCTCGCTCCCGGATCCACAGTTCCCGTCACCCCCCCTCCTCTTCTTCAGCATACTCATCTTCTTCTGCAGCATCCTCGTCTTCTGCTTCCTCTTCTTCTTCAGCATCCTCTTCGTCTTCAGCATCCTCTTCGTCCTCAGCAGCCTCCTCCTCTTCAGCAGCCTCTTCGTCTTCAGCAGCATCTTCGTCTTCAGCATCCTCCTCGACTTCAGCATCTTGCGCGCCTGCAGAGTTCATCTGTTGCTGTAGTTTAGCCCTGGCTTCCGCTTCCTCTTCCTCTTTCATCTTCTTGAGGATGGCAGCTGTCTTTCGAGACCGAGCCATGGTTCAAGGAACCTACAGTTGACAAAACATGGAACGCATGGCAAAAACATGGGTAAAACACAGATCATGTTAGTGTGTGCTCCGAGGACATGGCAAAAGGAGCAACGACCCACCTCTGTGCTATAAGCAAGATGTATTCGAAGCGTCCGGGGTCTCTAATGGGGTTGGCAACGAGAACCATAGGCAAAAAGAGGTTAGTTCAGCGTTTCACCATACCTTCTTGCATGCTCAACGTTCCGCACTGCTCGCACACCGCGCTGACGGCTGTGAACTTGGTGCAAGTCCACTCCTGAGCGTACGTGGCGCAGCGCAAGCAAGCGCAACAGCGGGGGGGGGAGCTTGGATGGCGGGGGCGCGTGCTTGGATGGAGGAGAAAGCGGAAATGATACGGTTTTGGACAAGCTTGCAGTACGGATAAAGACGGGTCCAGCCGATCCTGCAGATCCGGATAAAGACGGGCACATATGATTAGTCTTGGTTTTTGTCAGGACTGTGTAAAGTATTTGGCGACATGGGCAACACATGGACTGACATCGGGGCAATTCATGTTTTGGAAACATGGACGCGATATTTACCGTAATTAATTTCATTCATTTCATTGGCGGCGCAAGTTGAAGACACTTGCCGTAGCACTTCTCGTGATGTACCATTAAAACGGTACATCTACACCTTCGTTCAATCCGTTGACTTGAAGAATGTATGGCCAGGTGCTCAAAAATGA
>JAIKVD010000916.1:0-13972 GCA_024679075.1 Phytophthora uliginosa
CTCCTGAGTATGGTGACGACATGAAACAACTGTTCTCGGGTATGAAGCGGATAGAGGCGGATCAAGACCAGACCTGCACCCCAAAGACTTCAGGAAAGCAGCCTCTCACATACTCCCTTTATAAGGAACTATGTAATTCGACTCTCGTGACTAGTGATGGAGGATTTTCGCATCTTTTTATGACTTCACAGTGGAATTTGATGTGTCGCTCGATGTCGGTCCAGACTGTTCAGACACAGCATCTCGTGGAGAAAGATGATTGCGTTGGGGTTATATTTGTTAAGACGAAGACTAATCAAGAGGGATCAGGGCCTCGTGATCAACGTCATATTTACGCAAATCCATTAAGTCCATCGACGTGCTGGGTGACTGCCTTGTGCCTTGTCAATTTATCTTGCGTGCCAGCCTCGATTGAAACCGGGAGCCTTATTTCCGGGATCAAACCAGAAGCTACGATTTAGCAAGGCATTAAGTAACCTTTTGAAGCAAGATGAATCTACTAATAACTACGGCACGCACTCGGTGCGCAAAGGGGTGGCTACATTTGCTTGTGGAGGAAGTACTGGAGGGCCCTCGATTGTGAGCGTCTGTCTTCGTTGCGGATGGAGCCTCGGTGGAGTTCAAGACCGCTACTTTCGTTACGAAGCCGCGGGTGATCAATTTTTGGGGCGTGTAGTGGCAGGCCTTCCAGTAAATGACTCAAAGTTTGCTATATTGCCACCTCACTTCCGCAATGCCTCCGACAAAAATGTGAAAGCTTTCATAGATACAATGTATCCGACAAAAATGTGAAAGCTTGCATAGATACAATGTATTCAGTTCTATCTGGTGAGGCAAATTTGACAGGCATATTGCGGTTATGTCTAGCATCACTCGTGTACCACGCGGAATATTTGCAGCAGCATCTACCGACCAACCACGCTTTACTTTCAATCCACTTGTTCACAAGCTTCGCTGTCCTAACGACGCTTCACAACCAATTAGAAACTGGCGAGTCGGCCTGGATGCGACCAACAGGGATTCCGCCCTACATTGAGCTGTACAAAAACTTGACAGACATCAAAAATCAATTGATGAACTTCCTAGCAAGCTGGAGAAAATAATGGAGCATGTACTCGAAATAAAGGTGTGGCGGCCGGCAATATCACGAGGGAATTGCTACGCGAGGAAATTCGATCGCTGGTAAATGATGTTGGCCTTCGGCAAAGTACACCAAACAACACTTTGGAGTTAGCAACAGTTCCATCTCATCAATACCATGTTTGGGGTGGGAAGTTTCATGTTCTACCTAGATAATTTTGTTTTCCGAGTATCGACCCACTAGGGGCATGGATGATTTGGTGGTTCGGCAATCAAAAGCTCAACTATCCCCCATACAGAGGTATCCCTTCGGATGACCTGGATACACCGCAGAAAAAAGCAACTCTCTCAGAATGGTCAATTATGATGCGGCACATTATCAATGGTATTGAGGCCGAAAGTGATCACCAATGCCAGCGATTCGTGACAAGACGCACGCGATTGAGCTGTTTAACGTCGGATACGGAACACTGCGTTTTAAACTGAGCAAACGTAAGCGGAGAGCCGAACAACTTAAGCTTACAACTGTGCTGAGACTCATCCGACAAGCTGATCAAGGGTGTGACGTTGAAGGTACTCAACCATCCAAGCGCCCGAGACACACAAACTAGTAATGGTTTTTCGCAAGTCAATTGAATGTGGCATCAACCTATCCGTGGTTGACCTATGAGGAGCCACTTTTTGTTTAGCTTGAAAAATGTATGTGAACCTGATCCGACCGATACACCACGGGACACCAAAGCGTCGCTTCAGAAGGGCATGCAGTGCATGATGCACAGCTTGTTCCTACGGCTTCATTTTCGTCCATACTGAACCGTCCACAGCGCTGCTGTTTACAAAGCAAATCGCGATCTGGAGGCTGTGTTGTAAAGCCCAAGATTTCGGCTAACATCGGAGCCCAAACCTGCAGCAGAATTCGACGTGCAAGTCGTTCAAATTCGCGCGCGAAAACACCTTTATTTTGGCGGACATCTTGGTTTTTGTATGGACAAGGTGGCACTAAGGTCTACCACGGATATGGCACCATTGGCCATCATCAGCCATCAGTTCATTTCTCGCAGCACCATATCGGACATTTTTGTCCGTTCGGACATCTGATCCGGTCTGATTCGGAGGGGGTGTCACGCTGGGGGGTTGCACCCCCAGACCCCCGCAGTAGAAAAAACAACTCCGATTGCGGCAACGTATCCGTTCGCTGGAATGCTCGTCGCTGGGCCCGCCTACTCAAATACCGCGCGGCCCTGCTTCGCGGGCACCCCGCGCGGGTTTGCTGCGGCTACGCTTCTCGCAACCGCTCACTACCGACTAATAATGACATCGATCTCGCAGGGTTCTGA
This sequence comes from Phytophthora uliginosa, assembly GCA_024679075.1. Lineage (NCBI taxonomy): Eukaryota > Oomycota > Peronosporomycetes > Peronosporales > Peronosporaceae > Phytophthora > Phytophthora uliginosa. The sequence continues at coordinate 2,418 of JAIKVD010000916.1, forward strand.
TAAATAGCACTGGAATCAGATGGGCATGACATCGGCTATTTTGCGGACGCAATAAAACCTCAAAACCTCGTGGCAAAAAGTGTCCGAACTTTGATGCTGTCCGCATAAGTGCACCTGGTTCTCGACACCGCCACTTTAGAAGAACCACCGGATCGGCACGTTGGCTCAAACGATATCATGCCCAGGATTTCTCCACTTGTCTGGGAATTGGTGGTGCTCTTCTTCGCTGCCTTCCTCACGGGGGCCATCACAAGCAAGGCCAATCCACTTCCCCCTCGGCTTAACTGGCCGTCATTACGATTCCATTTCACCCTTAAGCGCAGTTCGATGAGTATCTACGGCCAGTCCAACATTTCCATGGTCGCTTCTCCCGTCGTGGCCGCCAATGGCTCCAGCGTTTTCTACAACGCCTTCGCTACGTTTTCCGAGGACTCTAAATTTTCCAACTACACGTTCGTGGATGGAGTCACCTATTTTTCGACCAGAGCCATCGGAGCTAGCAGCACAACTTCCCCACAGGTTGAGTGTGCTGGTGCGGAGTTCGATGAGATCTTGCCTGTCAACGCGATCATAGCAGCCATCAACGAAGCCACAACCATCGCAAGTAGTGGCGACTCAGCTATCCATTGTTCAAGTGGCAGCATGTTCAAAGTTTCGATAGGTGACTTCGATTTTGTTTTGTGCGCGTTGGGCTCGTCGGGTTTCAGTATTCAAGGCAGTGATTTGGACATTGAAGTGGAATATCTTAAGAATTACGTGGACATGACTTCGCTTATGGAGAAAGGTGGGGAGCTTCCTGATTGTACCGCTAAAGCTCAAGCCAGTGTGGTGACCTCGGTCGGGAAGTCGCTACTAACAGGTAAACCAATTGCTCCTACGAACTCGCGGGTGTTGAAAGCTGAGTTCGACTTTTCATTTTTCCACAAGTCCAAATGTTCTTGCCGATCGACTCCGCGTCCCTGCATCTTCATGCACGGCCTGCGAGTTCCGGAGGAGATCGCTGGGAATGAAGGGACATTTTCACGTTATTGGGGGACTTACTTGCCCGATCATGCGCCGTGCTGCTCGTCGATGAAATTCGCGCACCTGAATACGATGAATTACTCGTGGACGGACGAAACTCGACAGCAGTTAGTGTGTGACCGTGTCCTCGCTGTGAGTCGAACCAGTACGGACTTCGTTGTTGCTGATACGATCGTTGTCACCCACTCTATGGGCGGTCTGTTGCTCGCTGGTGCGATCGCGAATGGGAAGTGCAGCTTGGCGTCAAACTCGACATGGGTCAGCATGGCAGCGCCTATGGCCGGAAGTATGGGCTCCGACTATGATCAAGCTTCTTGCGCGGGGAAGTCGAATTTTATCGTCAACACGCTCGTTAAAATGCACGACGAGTGCCCCGTAGGCCCCGCCGTCAGGTCTCTAGCGTACGAGAATGGGACATACAGCTCGAAGGGCCTCAACGCGGCGTACAGAGCAGCTCAGCACGCTTATCGGACGAACGTGTCAGCCGTCATGTGCAGCGAAAACTATGCAGGATTGATTTCAACGTATCAGGCCTACTTCTGGGTCCTAGGCCACATGATCCTGCACAAGTCCAACGACAATGATGGCATAGTGGAGTTCCAGAGCTGTGCTGCAGGGATGTCGAGAGGAAGGTTTGGGAACAGCTACCTCGAGCGGTTTTACGTGACACGGCTGAATCACTACGACATGACCTTCCGATCTGGAGACGCCCTTTTCAGCAAAGCCAAGATGCCTATGAAGTGGTTCGAGTGTTTACTGTAAGAAAGTAACTCATCGGGCCCATGTATAGTGGGAAAGACAATTAATATGAGTTTGTTCTAATGAGATAACAACAGCAAGAGCCTCTTTGAAGAAATTCTATTCACATAAAGATGTAGAGATCACGTACTACGTAGTATTTGCCTACAAAAGACACTCAAACCACTTTACAGGCATTTTCTGTTCGTCCATGACAGAATCGCCTCCTCGGAACTGCATGTCGTAGTGGTTCAGCTTCGTCACGTAGAAGGGATCTCGGTAGTTGTCGCCGAACTTCGATTCGGGGAACCCAGCGGCACAGCTCTGGAACTCCACCATGCCATCGTTCGGGCCCTTGTAAGGAACTATGGAGCCGAGTCCCCAGAACTGGGCCTGGTATTTCGACACCAGCCCCGAGTACGACTTGCTACACATGAGAGCGGACACTTTCGTCCGATAAACTTCCTGCGCGGCAGCGTAGGCAGCGTTCAGCTCCTGCGAACTATGATTCCCGCCTTCGTATGCGAGAGACTTCAGTCCAATGTTTGCAGGGCAGCGGCCTGTAATGTTTCCGATCTTTTCCCACACCACGTTGGTCTTTCCAGCACACGAGTCCTGGACGAAGTCCGAGCACGTACTGCCCTTCATCGGTCCGGCCATTCCCACCCACGTTGAGCTCGAGTCCAGACTGCATTTCCCCGTTGCGAGTGCCCCAGCAAACATCAAATTTCCCATTGAATGCGTGACGACGATGGTGTCACTGATCGCTGACTTGGTGCTGGTGTTGCTGGCTGAGAGTGCACGATTGCAAACTTTTTCCTGCAGCTCCGGGCTGGTCCACGTACTGTTCACCGTGTTCAGGTGCGCAAATTTCAAGGACGAACAGCACGGCGTGTGGCCCGTCAAGTGGTTGCTCCAGTACTGGGCAAACTCGTCTTGGTTCTGCGGCGTTTCATCGCCCACTCCAAGTCCGTGGATGAACACGCACGGCCGAGGCGTCGACTTGCACGAACACGAAGACTTTCCCCCAATCGAGAAACTAGCACCAGCCTTGAGGTTTCTTGCGTTATGAGGGACCGTTTGGCCGGTGAGCAACGCCTTTCCTGTCGGGGTGATAGGACTTGGCGACGCGACGGACGAGCACTGCAACCTCTTCTTCTCGGCCAGTTTCGGGACGAGAATGTCAATGTGACTCTCTAAAAGCTCCACCGAGATGTCCATGTCGGTACCCTGCATCTTAAACCCAGTCGATCCCGACGTACATAGGGCGAATTCAATGCGATCGACCATAACCTTGAACAAGTTGCCACCGGAACAGTCGATGCCACTCCCAGTCGCCTTCTTCACAGCGGTGGCATCACCGATAGCAGCCACGATCGAGTTGATCGACGGAAGTTTCGCCGTCTCTTTATCCAAACACGCAACTGTAGGTTTTGCCTTGCTGTCATCCGCCGGACTACCCGAATATGGAATGCTGGAAAAGTAGGCAACTCCGTGCAGTAGGGTGTAGTTGTACAGCGTCGTATGCTCCGTAAACGTGGCAAAGGCGTCGTAGAGCACGGTGTTTGTCTTGGTGGATAGAATCGGGTTGCCGTAAATGTCGAATTCCGACTGGCCGTGGATTTTCATGGTATTGCGCTTGAGTGTGAAGTGGAAACGTAGCGACGGCCAGTCCGCAGACTTTTGGCCGGCATTAGCTTGCACTGAGACTACAAGTAGCAAGGTGAACGCCAACGCTGAGCTCAATAGAGAACCCACCATCTTTCAGACTTAAACTCGTTAGAGCGGTGAGGGCTGTTAGCGTTGTCTCTGGGCGGACGATGAATAGAAGTGAGCAAGACTGTCTTATTATTTGTTGCGGCTGATACAACCAGGCAAAAGCACATCCGCAGGAAGGAACATCGGGAACGACGGAGAAGCGGCAAAAACACATTGGTGCAGGCACTAACGACATGAGCGCCAGTTCCCTACAGAAATCCTAAATTTTGCCGCTTGATTGTGGGTTATTGTGGTATTTTTGCACTCCATATGTGGAAATGTGACAGAATGAATCGTCTGCGTACATGTACTGTAGCTCAGAGTGCCAGGCTGGCACTGCCAGCTGGACCATTGTAGACGGTTACATTGTGGTTTGTAACATGTGTCTGTCAATGTGGTGCTGTGCGTGTACGTGTGCGCGGTAATGCATTCATGGTTCTTCGAAGTACAAAAGTACTTGTGAGAAGAATGACCGACCTCATACCCAGACTGGGTACCCCAGTTTGACCACCAAGCGGGCACTGCCGATGGATGTACTGTACCTATATGGTATGGTGCAGGTACGGATCGATTGTATGATTGCTTCAGATGCGGAGAACCGCATAGCAGTCAGCTGATACAAGTTCAGCTATTATAGTAGCCTACATGTACACAGCACCATGGCTGTCTCTTCGAAACTCCGACACTATGCAGTGTTCACTTCCATTTAAAAACAATACTTCGAAGTACATGTCAAGACTCAAGTTACCAACATGTTCAAATCCGAAAGTGTATACAAGGCTGACGATAACTTAAATTAAAGCGGCACCGCGCAGAGCTTGGAAAAATATCTATTTTATTTTACTGAAGGGGTCAACTCGAGTCAATAAATTATTGGGCAATAAAATACAGATTATCCCCAGTAAACCTCCATAATAAATATAGATATTATATGCGATCGGTGCTAAATATTGTAATGGTGCTGAATCTGAAGCAGTTGCGGCTACTATAATAGAAAAAAACACATTAAACGTTCTCTACGTTGCCCCTGGATCGCATCGCCACCAGCTCAGCATTTCAAAGCAAGCGATTATATTCCAGCATCACCAGCGTTTCTGCTTCGACTTGAGGGCTTGGGTCAGTTGCTTCGGTATCGGGGACTTCGTAGAATGTTAAGTAAATTCCAGGCTACGTGTTGTGAGCTAAAATAGCGCGAAACGCGAATCTCTCGCCTCTCGAATCTTATAGACGAAAGTGTCAGCATAAATGTTCTAGAATACAAGAAATACTGATTACTGGGGTCCCACAAATAAATTATTTCAGTAATTTTAGTGGCTAACTTTTTTATTTTATTTACTGATTCCGAGCTCTGTCACCGCGAGATCACTAGTAAGTACTCTTCACTTCAAGATCTCGCTAAGCCTCGCTTGTTCCGCAGTTGAACTCTTAATTTATCGTTCGACAAACTTCAGTGTTTTAACCGTCAGCAAAATCTTCGTCGTCATCGCTTTCATCACTTTCGATGCCACTGTTCATCTCGAATATGCTAGCCTCGAGGTAGGTGGCGTCTTCATCATCCGCCATATCAAAGAACACGCGGTTGTGTGGATGGCTCCAATCAAGAGTGATCCTCTCAATTCGGCTGAATTCACCCTCATCGCGTCCTTGGATACGAACCGCCACTCCCAATGACGGATGAGCTTCTTTCACCGCCTCCAGTGCAGTCCTCAAATCTTTGCTCAAATACCCATGGCACCAAGGGGGGTTCACCCTCGACCTGTACGGATTCCATACATGCACGACGGGCTTTTGACGGCAAGTCGAAGCGCCAAGCGATTCCTCGCTTTCTTGAGAGAGAAGAACCAGTAACGTCAAAATCTCCAAGTAGAAAGATGGTAATGAAAATCTAGCGCGCTCGTGTCCTCCAATTTTTAGGTGAATATCTCGTTGCGTCCCGATCGTATCTTCCACCTTGGACAAGCAGCGTATATACTCGAAGATATTTTTGCCAGTCAACCGAGCAGGAGCGAGCTCCACCGCCGACAACCTCTTGAGACCAGCCAAAGCCAACAGCGTGCGGCCCGTTAGTGTTTCGATAGGGCATACTTTGTAGGTACTGCAAGTGGAAGAGTCAGTCATCTCGATCGACTCCAGTAATGGGCAGTGCTCAGCCACTGCCTCCCAAAACGTATCTCCATACACGTCAGCGTTCACGTATCGCCCTTGCAACTGCGGGTCTTCGTTGCCATAGTAGTCTATCTGAATGAAAAGCGTCGCTAGCCTTGGACACCCCTTTAGCGCGGAGCTGGGGGATGAGGCAAGCACGCCATATCCTGGACGAATGGAGTTTTGATCGGACGAACCATCAACATCTCGAAAATATTGTTCGAAATCCCAGGTCGAGTTTGCAGAGAGGTATAACACCTTCAAGTGAGGCTTCACGTACTCTCCGAACACGCGAAAAAATGGGTCAGCAAAAGGAACGAGAGCAAAATTAAACTGCATTAGAGCAGTACAGGAGGCGTTAAACGTTTCCCACGTCTCCAAGGAAACTGACCACACTCGCCGTGCCTCGACTTCACAATCGATGTCATCACACGAATCCAAGAACTCGATTCTGGGGCAATACTCCATTATCCCCCCAAGAAGCTCCGTCTCGTGACGATAAAGATTCTGGCCTGGATACATCGGAACAATCAGCTGCTTCAATCCACCGCAATATCCTTTCGAGTGCCATCTTTCCAGAGCTTGAACCACTGGAGCTACGACGTCCTCCATCGAGAGCCTCCCATCAAATCCACTCGTTAGTGGCAAGATTAGGAACTCCAGATAAAGGCAATAGGTTGACGCAGCCTCAAGTATCTCAGGAACAAGGCGTTTTAATATCAGCATTTGATCCAGATCCAGCCTTTTAAGCCCCGCCATGCTTCCCAGAACGATGTTCCAGCTGATGGTTGGAGTTTCCACTTTCCCCGGTTCCAGAAGATGCCAAATTTTCGGTTTGCATTGGATGCGAAGATCGCGAATTGTGAGTCCTCGCGCTGGAAATCGATCGGTGGAGTCAGGATCAACCACATCCAAGCAAAATGTTGCAGCGCGATAGTCATGTATCAACGTTTGAATACCCCTCAGCATGTTCTTGGACACCAACGCCACATCTTTCAATTGTTTCAATGGCAGGAAACGGGATTGAGGTGCCAGGTCCTGAGTGAAGCACGGGAGAGCGAATTCCAGTATGTAGGCGAGTAGAGAGGGCGGGAGGCACGGCAACGTCGGCGTCATGACCTCACGCTTTTCTTGGTTACCAAATTTTTCGCTTGTACAAAGTGAAAGAATATGATCTGAGATTCTCCCTTTCATTCTCGATTCCAGACCAACTTAGAGTCAGTCGCTGCTAGAAAGCACAGATAAGGGAGCCCACACCAAAAGTTGTCCATGTGACACTACGCTGTGGGTTAAGAACCTTTTGAATTGGGTCAGGATTTTTAGGAGGAAGCAGCTGCCTGTTTGCATTTGGTGATTCAATTTATCTCACCGGAAGAGGATAGGATCGAATTGCTCGAGGTAGGAGAAAGCTGCTGGCTGCAGCGGTGCACTGCTTGGCAGTGTAGCAAGGTCACTCAGTTGGGTTTTTGTCTGTTGATGGTACCGATGCATGTCCAACGGGTTTTCCTCCTCGTGTACGACACGTTGCGTATGAGAGAGTGCGCGAGTAAGGTGTAATGAACTCATTCTAGCTTTTGCCGAGAATAGCAAAGGATCAACTCGTTGCTTTTCGTTCCCTACTTGTCCTCGCGGCCACTACGCTGCGCTGCATTGCGCACTCTGCTAGCTGACTTCCTGCTACGAGGCAAACAGGCTGATGACAACCATCGCGAAAGATCTGATTTCCCACCGTAATCGGCGTGTGAATATCCGGGACACTAACCTCCGTCTCAATTTTCTCTCATAGCGGCTACCGAGTTGTGGTCGATGAGGGTAGATCTCATATCTCAATCTGCTTCAGCTTGAGCATTCGTCGGCAGTAAGAACAAACCCGATATGGTGCCACGTTCCCTGAATTTGATTGCGATCTTCGCTGCATCGCTAGCTCTACATGGAGAAACCTTTGCCGACTCTGTGGACACGTTACAGCAGCAGCGTGATCTCCAAGATGAATCGACGACGACTTGGCCGTCGCTTCTCTTCCACTTCACGCTCAAGCGCAGCTCCATGAACGTCTACAGTCAACCAGACTTCGACATGTACGCGAACCCTGTGGTGTCAGAGGACCAAGGCAGCGTGCTTTATGATGTTATCGCGACGTTCACGGAGGACTCAATGGGATACAACTACACTCTCATTGACAGCTCTGCCTACTTGGCAACGCGCTCCTCGGAAGAGGACACCGCGTGTTTGGACTCGGAGTCCGACAAACTCCCGCCAATCAACACAATATCGTCAACGCTATAAACGAAGCTACGGCTGTATCAAGCGTCTCTGGGAGTGGCAGTGGCGCTGTTCAGTGTTCGAGGGGCAACTTCAAAGTGTCGGTGAACGGCATCGCCTTTGCATTATGTGCGTCGGGTTTGTCGGGATTTAAGATGACCGGGAGTGACATGGATATCACTGTGAGCTACCTCGACAATCGCGTTGAGATGATGAACATTGGCACTACTCTGGAGTGCGAGGCGGTAGCATCAGCGAGCTCATTGACACCGGTAGGACGGTCCTTGCTCACCGGAGAATTGGCACTTGTTGAAGTCGAGAGGAACTTGGAAAGCGAATTTGACGTCACGTTCTGGGACGACGACGACGACTCATCGGAGCGTTCGTCTTCGTCACACGATGGTTCTTGCTCGTGCAAGTCGACAAAGCGCCCGTGCCTCTTTATTCACGGTATGGGTGTTGACAGAGAGGAGTCTGAAACTGTCGACTCGTTCTCGTATTAATGGGGTAACCTGACCGACCACGCGCCGTGCTGCTCGTCCATGAAGTACACAATCCTCAATACTGTGGAACGAACGACACGTTGCAGCAGCAAGTCTGCGATCGCGCGGTGTCAGTCAGCAAACGGAGCTCCAAGACCGTCATTGCAGACACCATTATCATCACGCACTCGATGGGGAACTTGATGGTTGGTGGGGCGATTGCAACTGGCAAATGCAAGTTGGATTCAAGGTCAACGTGGGTGGGTTTGGCTGGACCAATGCAAGGGAGCATGGCCTCGGATTTCCTCCAAAACTGTGGCTCTCAAGTCTCTCCCGAGTCAAGGCGGGAACTTCATCTCAGCGGAGCTGAATGCAGCGTACACAGCCGCTCAGAAGGCGTATACCTCGAACGTGTCGGCGCTAATGTGCAGCGCGGGATATTCTGGCTTGGCGTCCAAGTACCAAGCTGAGTTTTGGGTGCCGGGGAGGTTCCGTACAAATCGGGTAAGAACGACGGCATGGTGGAGTTCGAGAGCTGCGCCGCTGGGTTCCCCGAATCGAAGTTTGGTGACACCTGGCGCTCGCCCTTTTACAAGACGAAGCTGAATCACTACGACAGTGAATTCTTGTACGGAGACGCCCTTCTGGACGAGAAGAAGCTGCCTATCAAGTCGTTCGAGTGCTTGCTTTAAACCAGCACAGAGTTAGCTTGAACTAAGTTGAAAAAAAAAAAAAAACTGTGAAGTATTACGCCCGATTTCATTTCTAGTTTATGGACTGTAGCTACAGCAAGCACTCGAACCATTTCACGGGCATTTTCTCTCCATTCAGGATCGCATCGCCAGAGAGGAATTCCATATCGTAGTGGTTCAACTTTGTCTTGTAAAAGCGGTCACGCCAGCTATCACCGAATTTGGACTTGGGGAACCCCACGGAGCAACTCTCGAACTCCACCATGCCATCGTTCTTGTGCGACTTGTGAGGCACCATGGTGCCTAGCGCCCAGAACTCTACCTGGTACTTTGACACGATGCCGGAATACCATTTGCTGCACATCAACGCGTGGACATTGGTCCGATAAACCTCCTGCGCTGCTGCGTACGCCGCATTCATCTCCTCTGAGGCGTGGGATCCATTCTCGTATGCCAGGGATTTCAGCGCTGTGCTAGCAGGACACCGGCCCGTGACGTTTCCAATCTTCTCCCAGACAATATTGGTGTCTCCAGCACAAGATTCCTGGATAAAGTCCGAAGCCATACTCCCCTTCATGGGCCCGGCCAAGCCCACCCACGTCGAACTCGCGTCCAAGCTGCACTCCCCATTTGCAAGAGCCCCAGCGAGCATCAAGTTGCCCATTGAGTGGGTGACAACAATTGTTTCGGTAATTACGCCGTCCGTGCTGGTGTCGCTCACTGCAAGAGCACGGTTGCACACTTTTTGCTGTTGCTTTGCACTTGTCCACGTGTTGTTCACCGTATTGAGGTGCGCGAACTTCATCGACGAGCAGCACGGCGCGTGTCGGATCAAATGGTCTCCCCAGTACTCCGTAAAATTGTCGAGATTATGAGGCAATTCCTCCTTCACGCCCATACCATGAATGAAGATACATGGCCGAAGCTTCGAGTTGCACGAACATGACGATCCTTTAAAGGAGAAGTCGAACGCGGCTTTCAACATTCTTGCGTCGCTAGAAATCGGCTGGCCGGTCAGTACGGACTTTCCGAATGAAGTCACAGCGCTGGAAGACGCAGTCTTCACGCATCGTGATCTCATGTCCATACTCGGTACTTGGATGTCGAAATGGTTCTTCATGAACTCCACGGTGACGCCCGTATCGCCGTTAAACAACGTGAACCCGGACGAACCTGAAGCACACAAGGCTAACTCGATGCCGTTTACCGTGATCTTGAACAAGCTGCCGCTTGAGCAGTCGATAGACTCACTAGACACTGCAACAGCGTCATTAAGAGCTGCGACGATCGAGTTAATCGCCGGTAGTTTACCCGCTTCTGAGTCCAGGCAGTTCACTGATGGACGAGCGCTGTTGTCACTCATTATCGAGTACGCAATGCCGTCGATGAGGGTGTAGTTGTGCATTGTTGATCCATCCTTGAACGTTGCCAATACATCGTAGAGCACATTGTCTTGGTTATCTGACACGATGGGGTTGGCGTACATGTCGAAGTTCGACTGGCCGTACACGTTCATGGCGCTGCGTTTGATCTTGAAGTGGAATCGCAAACTTGGCCAGTCCGAAGTTCCCCGTTGCTGAGCAAAACTTAGCGGTAGAAACACACAAAGTAGAACGGCAACACATGCAGCGATACCGGAAGGTGGCGCCATTATTACAGATAAGCTTCGGCCTCAACCGAAGACTGTGCTGCTTGATCCAGACGGAAGAACGCCAAATGAGCTGTCTGATCTGCCGCCGCTTCCGAATGGGAACTTACATTCCCGACCTGGGCACAAGCAAATCACCAGCTTTCGGAATACAGCTCCAAACTGCTGTAGCTTTATGCATGGGACACTGTAGGTAACGTGATGATGCCGCTTGACATCAAATCCCAAGCAGAAGATGTTCGGTTCTTCGACATGGAGGTCGGTATGCTCGACACAAGCTCACGAACTAACCATAAACACAAAGGTATACTCAGCGGCTTACGCATTTCCAGATAAGAGAACAAACGATTCATATTGACTCCGATATTCAACGATTACCGGTGTATTTCTCCCTTACAACAAGCACTCGAACCACTTAACAGGCATCTTGGCCTCATTCAGCAGTGAGTCACCCGCCAGGAACTACATATCGAAGTGGTTGAGCTTGGTCCTGTAGAACCGGTCGCGGTAAGAGTCTCCAAATTTCGATTCGGGGAATCCGACGGCACAGCTCTGGAACTCCACTACGCCATCATGCAGCTTGGACTTGTGCGGAATCAATTTCCCAAGCAGCCAAAACTTCGCCTGGTACGTCGACAGGAGCCCGGAAAAGCCTTCTCCACACATGAGCGCGTAGACATTCTCCCGATACGCCTCCTGGGCAGCCTTGTACGCCGCGTCTAGCTCTGGAGAGCTGTAGCTCTCGCCTTCGATGGCTAACGACTTGATCGCCCCCTTTACGGGGCATTTTCCAGTGATTTGTCCAAG
>JAIKVD010000917.1:0-13971 GCA_024679075.1 Phytophthora uliginosa
GTCGCCGTCGTGCGGCGCGGCAGCTACAGTGCCAGCGCCAGCAGCGGCCAAGCGGAGGACGCCAAGTTCAAGTTCAGCGTGCACACGAAGCAGCAGCCCGCGCTGCAGTTCGCCACGGCCACAACGGAGCAAAGGGACGAGTGGCTGCACTGTCTGCTGCTCGCCACGAAGCTCCATGCCACGCACGAGATGCAGGAGCTCCAGGCAGATCGAGATGGTAGAGGAGACAATTTGCTTTTACTTTGCAGTGTTGGGGCTGACTTGTCGGTGATGTTGCTGGTGTAGCGTTCTTGAGGTTCGCGTCGAGTGGGTCGGAGGACAGTGACGAGGAGGAGCAGAGTCGCGTGTCGAGCCCGCCGACGTCCTGGTATGAGGAGAACGCGCTGCGGTCGGCGCAGTTGCTGTCGCAGCGTGCACGCCCCACGGTCGTGCAGGTCAGTGGCAAGTGAGGATGGTGGATGAGGAGACGGACGGAGAGCTCATGGATATCTACTGTTTTGTTGCTATAGTCGAGTGTAAGGCAGGCGGAAACCACGAAAAGCCCCGTGTCGCTCATGATCCTACGGATCACGGCGACCGGCGATAATGGCGATAGGTTTGTGCTGACTTTTTGAAGTTTTGAGCTGTTGGCACGCGTTGTCGTCTTCGTAGCTCACGATAATATGTTGTCCTTGTCGTCAGCGTATCGACAATTGTGCCGGTTAGTGAAGCCTCTCAGGACAGGGTGAATGTCCGCCAGGTTAAGCTGGACGCGATTAAGCAGTTGCAAGCGGAGTTGCGTCGGTCAACCAATAAAGACAAGACGTCGACGACAGGGCTTCTGCAGAATATCTTGCAGCGGGAAGCCGATACTTTCATCCTTTACTTGGATATCGGGGACCAATGGCTGAAGGATGAACAACAGTCTATTGGTCATTACATCCTCGGCTGCGCAAGTCGTAAGATCGAGCTTGCATTGCTGCCATTGAACAAGATGCCGCAGCCCACACTCGATCTCTCCATCGCTGGGACCAAGACCAAGATCAGTGATCTATCGCAACGCCCGTACACATGCTACTTGATCGACATCAATTTCAATGGCACGACGTGGCAGCTCGCGCGGCGCTATAAAGAATTCGACACGCTGCATAGCCACCTGAAGAGCAAGCATCCTGCTGTTGATTTACCTGGCTTGCCACCCAAGCACGTGTTCACCCCATTGGAAGGCGAGTTTATCGATTATCGCAAGGATCAACTGGAATCGTTCCTGAAGCAACTGATCCTTCACCCCATAGCCAGCACCGACGTGCTGCTGTTGGCTTTCCTGGGTGTTGTGTCAGTTTCGCGGGATCGTGAACTCAGCCAGAGTGGAAAGAGTGTGATCCATGTAACCTCACTGCACAACAGCGTTGCTAGTGGCGACATCATTTTGTTTTCTTGCAGATTCGGAGCGAGCCGATTGCAACGCAAGGTGCGTACGACGAAGCGAAGAGCAAGGTTGTCGTTCAATCTGATAGAACTAACACTGCTTTGCGTGCAGTTTACTGGATCCAGGTACGATCACGTTGGCATTGTTGTTCCAGGCGAGTCACGATTTCTGCTGCGCATCATGGAGGCTACATCGGAGGGTATCCAGGTGTACTCCTTGAAAGCGCGGCTCATGGCCTATGCCCGCGAAGTATCCAACGCAATCGTCGTCCGGAGAGTTGAGACGGAACGTACTCCCGAGTTAATTGAGCTGCTGAAGGAGTTCGTGCATCGGGTTGATGGAAACTCCTACAGCATCTTTGGCATCCTTCGCTCCACTGGTGAATCGGACCGAAGCGTCTTGAGCTCAGTCCGTAGCTGTGCGGACGAAACTGAAGAGTCATTCACCACCACCGGCAGCAGTACGAGCTCGTCGCCATCGTCTCCGGTGACTGAGAATTCGGATGCGTCCAAATCCAAGCGAAAATACTTCTGCTCCAGCCTGGTAGCATCCGCATGGAAAGAGCTGGGGTGGTTGCAGACCAAGCGAAAATCAAGCTCGTTCTGGCCAGGTAGTTTCGAAGATGGAGGAGAAGTCGAGCCGCTGTTAGCGCCGGGTGTGGTCCTGCACCCCGAGACAGTAATCGACTGTCGGATTGTAGAAGTAGGGCTCTCCGCTCAGTGCTAATAATACCGTAAGGATGTCGACAACAGTACATGTACACGTGGAAGGTGGCTCAACACCAGCATGTGCCGATAAAGTATAGAGGAGGTAGAGGAAAATGAGAAAGAGTAAAAAAAGGTAGTGTTCCCCTCACAAGGAGGGATCCAGAAATTTGGTTGAAGCCGCAAGTTGTAAGTCAATTCCACGGCAATCTTTAGTAAAAGGCGAAAGATTGATGCGAATGAAATTAACTCTGCGGAATGGATTACTTAATGAAAATTGGCCTTGGCCTATAATCTAATTGTACCCTCGCGAACATCTGCCATATAGTAGTGTAAATTACCAGTATTATTGCTTCCATGTATTAATCCCTACTTGAGTTCATATCATTATTGTACTAATTCCTACTTTCATGTATTAATTCCTACTTCGAAGTACTACAGCAAAATATCAGCTAACAGGGATTACATCGGAAACCTGGGCTTGTATGTGTTTTGCTTAGAAGTACTCATCGAAGAAGGTTTCGAGCTTCTTTGAAAACGGTAGATAGGGGTTGGCATTGCGGTAGACAGCAATAGCCGACAACGCCTCAACGAACTCGGAGAACACAAACTCGCTATCAGCATCGTACCCATTGATGTTCGACGCAGTGTTGACATCGCCGTCTTGTTGCACGAAAGCGACGAGCTGCTTGATTTTGCCGTGCGGGAAGAGCGCGTCAATGAGCCGTCTATCCTTCAGCAAACTCTCGAAGTCACTCAGATCGAGCAGCTTCCCTCGAGACTGAGGGTTCTTGTTCTTTTGCGAGTACGTGTTGAAAATCCGCTTGAGCTTCTTCTCTTGGGCTTTGCAAACATGTTGCACATCCGGGTGAATCATTTGCTTCTTGAAGGTCAGTCCTTGCTCTTGGAATTTCTTCGTCAAAGGAACAACCTTGTCGACCACAAGATCAACGACACACATGAGGAGCGACCCCGCCCCATTCACAGTCTCGGCAGCAACCTCGTCACCCATATTCATCATAGTCGCGATTTGACCCATGAATTCACGGCGTTTTTGGTAATTGTTGTAGGCCACACGGGTAAGTGCTTCGAAGAACTCATTGGGGGTTGCGCCTCGGTCTTCCGGGTCGTCATCGCCTTCAGCGCCAGGTGGCGGCCCAGGTACACTAAAACTATCCCCTACATTGAAATTATCCAGCGGGGCCCCTCCATTTGACTGGCGAGATTGCTGGTAGATCATCTGCAAATGAGACCGCAAAATGTTCTTCTTGTTCGTAACACCGGCCTTCGTCATCACTTTCAAGAACTCCTGCTCCAGAATGCCCTTCCCACCGGCGGCACTGCCGTAGATACGGAAGATTTTGATCAGATCGAGCACATTATCCTTGTAAACTTGCTCAATTTTGCGGAACTCGTCCTCATTCTCGCAGAGTGATAACAGTTTCGACGCTGGTAACGAGACCCACGATGCCAGTGTTTCTTTCTCCAAGGCCACAGAGATGTTAGAGTCCTTACCAAGTACCCTCCTGGAGAAGTCATTGAAAGCCTCTCGAGTAACTGAGTGTTCATGACAGCTCGCGATATGCCGAACAGACTTGCAAATATCGATAAATCGTAGGAACTGCAGATTGATCCGCTTTAGTTTGGTCAGGAAAATGTAAAATTGCTGCTGCGCGAACGGGTCACACTCGTTTTCTAGCAGAGAAGTCTTGACTTTTTGCCACTGTGGTGTCAAGAAGGAGTAGCTGAGGTGATACCTCGGAGAAAGCTCCATCCCGGGCGCGACGTAATTCGGGTGGAAGAGATACAGGTACACTGCGTATGCGTAAAGTGAGTCAAAATCGTTCAGCACGAAGCTGTCTCGAGTAACGATGTCAGGCGGGAGGTTTAGTATCCTTGGCCCAATTTTGAAGTAGGATCTCAGCTGTACTTGTGCTGAAGGTGAGAGCGTCGTCGCTGTGGTCGAGCTTTCTGCTGCCAAAGATGCAGCCGTGTTAGATAGTTCGGTGCTTCGAATGCGATCATACTCGACCTGGGCTTCAGACGAAGTGTGAATCAGCAGCTTCAGCATGACACCAGGGCTGGCGATGACCGTTCTTAGATCTTGTAGGAACTTGATCGGCTTGAGCTCCTTTTTCTTCTCCTTTAGTCGAAGCTTCGTGGATTTTGCACTCGATGGTTTTTCCGGTGTGACAGTTCCATCAGCAATTGCTCCTTTGTTCGTGCTCGTGGCTTTAGTTTCACTCGTTTCGCCGCTGGTGGGTCCCACCTCAGCCCCACGTCGACGCTGGAAATTCAGCCATTGAATCAGGCTGTCTGAAGGTGGGGACCTATCGATCTTTTCGATCGTTTTATCCAAGAGTTTCTTCATTGTTTCGTCGTCCTTCTCGTCATCTAGACCGAATCCATCGATTTGAGGCATTGCGTGTCCGCTGCTCAACGCATCAAGTAGTTCGTTGCCATGAGCACCTTCGAAGAACTCGCCCGCTGTCGCGGGGTACATTTGAACAAGCTGCAATGTTTCTGAAGAGAACGGCAAGTTCTGGGTAAGTGTTGCGGGTTGTAAGAGAACAATAGATCAACCTACTTTGAACGCTGTGGTCGGCCTTCCGAAGCGAAACGTGAAGCAGCTCTAGAGTCGAGTCACCGGCAGTGTACACTACCTTTAGCATCTCCTGCTGGGTTTCTTTGAGTCGATCAATTTCCTACAAGAGATTTGAAAAGTTCTGAGATGAGCCCAACCAGACAAAATGTAAATGTACAAACAAATCAAACCTTCTGGGCTTCCTGCGGTGTATCTTGTCTGGTAAAGTCCCAAAACAGTTTTGTCAGGATTTTGTTCGTCGCACAAAAAAGTTTGCAACTTACAGCTCTTCTTCATAGTGACGGCGCAATTCTTGTAGTTTCTCCTTATTTCGAATTCGCAAGAACGATCGCCAGCTCCCCCAAATGCGTCGCAGTTTTGTCAGTTCATTCCTGCAGAACAGTCCGGGGTCAGCAACTTGCTTGCAGGGTTTAATCACAGGTATAAAGCTGTGTACCGCTTGCAGGCCTGTTGAAAACGCTGCAGTCTCTCATCAGCCACTCGCGCTACGTATCCTCTCCACACTGAGAACACGTTATGCTTGAATGTGTGGTTCGCTTGGGATTCTTTTATGAATAACATGCGCTTAATGTTGGCGCCTTGTCGATGGGCGTTCGCGTTAGCCTTCTTCCACGCCACAAAGATCATTCTCATAATCTGAAACCGGAGCGTCAGCACCGTGCGGTTCATCATCATAATTGCCGCTTTCGCTCTAACGAGGCCAGCTTGCTTGAACGTGGCCTCCACTCTCATCGCGACACGATCGAACTTTGCGTAGTCGAGAATTCGCTTTGCTAACTAGTCACCCACAAACGATTAGTACCAACAACAACGCCTCTGCCTACTTCAAAGTTCACAAACCTTGTCCGCCTTGATCCGTGGATCGATACTCAAAATCATGTCAATCAAATATTTAAGACGCGGCGCGTCGCTCATCCGCGCAGAACCACAAAACGAGCAGCGAAGCACCCACATGAGATTCGTAGAGCTGCAAAACCCGCACGTGACAGGTTGGCTGGACATGACTACTGGGTTATGCGCTTCACTCGGGGGCGTGTGGGTGGTTGAGAAGACCACATGCGGCGTAATTCCGCGATGGTCAACGTGCCCTTTTGTCACCACACCTCCGTCCTGATACTCTGTTGGCCCCACTAGAGACTTGAAAAATTGTGCGCGGTGCCTAACATCGGCAGCGCCTTGTGCGAGTCCGTCATCACTGCTGTCACTGTCGCTATCCCTAGTGTCGATGCGGTCGTCGTGAATATTGTTGAACACAGCACGGGTTTTCTTATGTAGATGTGTCGCTGTCGTCTTCCTGCCCAAGTCGCTTTTGCTGGACACGTTTGAAGAGGACCCATCGGACGCGTGGAGGGCGTGCAGTCGTTTACTCGGCACGCTTCCGTCTACAACGGCGTACTTCTGAGGTACGATCCCAATCTTGTGCACCGCTGAGGGTGTTGGATGAGCTCCTGGGCTAATGATCGCAGACACTCGCCGGCGTGCATAGTTTGTTGGCACCCCTTCTTGGTTGTGAATGTCTGGCTCGCCTCCTCGTGCCCCAAGAGGCTCCAACGAATTGTTTCTTCGCGATGGCGGCGGCTTTGTCGAGGAAGAGTCCAAACTGTGCAGAGGAATTGCGTCCTTGGGCTTCTGCATTGTTGCGAGTAAACGGAACTGGGTGGGTGACCGGTCATGCCAAAAAGGTAACGTCTGTTCAGGTCGGAATGAACGTCGTAGAAGTTGCCGTTTTACCATCACTCTTCCTGTCAAAAGTGCTGTCTATTCTGGTGATCGACGCCTCATTCCGAGAAAGGACTTCGACCAGCATCGACCAGCTCATTTGATCCCAACGAAGCACAAGAAAGTATTGTCCTTTATTGGAGACTCGGGCTCTGAAGCCTCAAAACCTGGCGATGTCATTCCTCCCAGCAGCACCGGACCAGACTCGAGCGAGTCGTGCTGGTGTTGACAATGGCGACTCGGGCGCTGGGTCTGTATCGGGACTCTCCTTCGCGACCGATTTGCTCTTTAACCTGGACGACGTGCGTGCCGACTGCGCGTCCGGTCTTACGGCTCATGGCAACTTGGTGACGATGCTGAGGAACCGAATTAGCCTGGAAAGGACGTACGCCCATGAGCTGAGCAAGATGGCTCGGTACTCGCGTCTGGACGAGATGGAGCACGGCACGATGAAGAATGCGCTGGCGAGTTTGAGGGCGCAGTATTTGAACACGAGTGTGCAGCACCAGCAGCTCGCCAAAAATCTCGAGGAGGACGTGCTGAAGCCGATCGAGGTCTTGTACGAGTTCAACAGCGAGAGAGAGCAAAGTCTGACTCGTCGAATCAATAACGTCAAGAAAGCCGTCAAGGTACGATTGACTGTAGTTTTCTCGTGAGAGAGATGCAGCGTCTAATGACTCACTGGTTCTTGTAGGCTCAGGAAGACGCATACAGGAAGGACTACGATGCCTTCGACAAAAACTTCCGCGAGGCGTCTACTTCGTTCTCCGCTGCGATGGACTCGGGGTTTTCTAGTACGCTGCTCGAGGACCAGTATCACCAACGTCTTGCACAGATGGACGTTGGGGAGAGCCCGGCAAAGAAGCCAGGATCGACCGCTCTAATGATCCGCCACGACAAATCGACTGGAGCTGCTGCGCTAAAAACGATCAACAATAACAAGCTCGTGAATTGGCTGCGATCATCCGAGAGTCACCGGAAAGAAGATCTGGCTAACAACACAGTCAAGTTGATGGAGGTAGGGATCAATAGGTAAACACCAACACGGTGGCTACTAATGTTCGTGCTTGCCTTGCATATATCTCAGGCTGCTGAGAAGTCGAGGAGGAAGTGCCAGGAATCCTGGCAAGGCGTCGAAATGAACCGAATCAAGATGTACCGTGCTGTCCAAGCTGTACTAGCGGATTACCAGGTAAGGGTTGAATTAGTATCTGTTGAGTAGCTCTGATCCCCCCCTAACTTCGGAGACACATTGCAGCAAGTAGCAGAGGACCGTATCTTCACTATTGCTACGAACCTTCGCAAGCACGTTGTGTTTGCTTCATCGACTCTTGCAAGCGAGCAGGTAAGACAACTCTGTACAACTGAAAGTCCCCTGACGTCTGAAACTAAGCGTGGCTAGTTGTCGTAGTACGATTGGCAGGTGATCGCGCCAAAGTTCGAGAACGTCGACGTCAAGAGCGACATCCACGATTTCATTCACTCGACTCGTGGAAACAGAGGTCGCTTCCACTTGGCAGACTTGACTGTGAACGACTTGTGTAACGACACGACTCGGTCATTGGTGACATCGCCATCCTCGAAGCCTTGCCGGCCACTGCGGAAGACTCGCCTCGAGATCCGCGATATCTCGTCCAAAAAGGTTCCGTTCGACTACGATGGCAACCAAGAGCCCCTGTGTGAAGCTTTAGGCACTCGACCCAGAGGTTCGGGTGGGATTCAGCATCACCAAGGTCAAGGAGGTCTCTCCTCTCATGACGAATACGCGCGCTTGCAAATCGATTGCAGCACTTCGTCTACGGAAAATGACTTCGCTGCTGACACCGAAGGGGGTACCGTCTCCGGAGTACAAGCTACTGACGATCGTTTTGATGCCAATGCGGAGATGGAAAACAAGAGTTTCGTTGCTCAACAAAGCGAACCAGAGCACGACAGTGACGACCCCTCCCCGAGCATCAGTCCGTCAGCTAGCAGCAACTCGCTCATGACCCACTTTTTGAAGCACGACCACGAAGCTGAAAGTTCGGCAGAGCCACACGACTCCACCCCACTTACCAGCGACAAAACCACGAAAGCCTAACAAGACATCACAATAGGATAAGACATGAATAAAACCTCTGTGCTGACAGACAGAGCTTACCCTTGAAATAACAAGACATATCGTTATTTCATGACACTGCCCCAGCTCACGCATAATTTTAGCCGGTCCATGAAGTTCATCGCGTTCTTACCACCTATGCATTTCTTGGTTAGCACCATTCGCCCTTTTCCTTGGAACGTTGTGACGTACAATGGAAGACTACATCCGCGGCGTCCTTTGCGGCTACCTGCAAGTGCAAATGGGCACACGCGATGATGCCAAGCGGAGACGTACGTTTGTCGTGCTCTCGGATTCGCGTATGGACTATTACCTGTCCGACCCACGCCCAACATTCACCGCCAAGATCGATGCGACGTACTTCCTCTCGACCACAACTCGACTTCACTACTACTTGGAGTTGAACGCGCGAGCACCACCGCACTCAATCTGCCTGACGACAGATCGGGGAACAGAAGTCTACGTCGCTGATACGCAAGAAGAGGCCGATCTGTGGTTCCGCCACCTCTCGGAACGACTCGAAGCGCTCTCAACGATGCTCAAAGGCCCTCTTATGCTACGAAAAGAGCTTGCTGCGAATCAACAAGTCAAGCGATTTATGCTGCGCACCAAATACCGCTGGAAAGCACGGTATGTGGAGCTTGGGCGTTCGACACTCCGATTTTGCAAACCCTCGGACCATAAAACGAAAACCATGAAGCAGTTCGCACTTACGGCCACGAGCTTTGCCGGGCAAGAGAGCACGACGTACTTGCGGCAGCTCTCAGTTTTTGCGTCGTACTCCATCCCGGTCGATCCGTCACCGCAGACGCTGAGAGGCATTAAGAAAATCGAGAAGATGCGCCGCGAAGAAGAGGAACGAAATGAGGTCAATACTGGAGACACGAGCTTCAAAACCAACGAGGTGCGACCGAAGGGCTCAAACGTTGCAGCATTTTACCCGTTCATCGTGACGACCGGCCAGGCTTATATCATCCTAGCAGCCCCAACAGAGCAGATACGAACGCACTGGATCCTCGCTATCCGCCTGCGAATTATCGCGCTGAAGTATCGCCATAACGGTGGAGCAGGAGCACCACGAAAACAACCCGGGCTGGTAGCCACTCAGGAATCCAATCCGTACCAAGTGCAGGGCTTCATTGAAGCCCAGCCCAAACCCGGTGGACCGTGGAAGCAACACTACGTCGAGCTTGACAACGGAATGCTGCGCGTGAAGAAAAGCGAGCGGAAGCTGGGCTCGATTTTCGAGGTGCAGTTGCTGCCTACTTGCCGCGTCACCCCACTATTGGAGAAGGCCAACGCCTTCACCGTACGCAGTCTCGGTTGTGAAGTAGCTTTCGCCCCAGGAAGTGCCGCAGAGGCTCGTCGTTGGATGGACGTAATTCGCGGAGCTGCAGCTGCGGTTGAGCGAACACGCTACCAACGCATCTTCCACGGCGATATCCAGAGGTTGATGCGCAACAGCGTTATCTATACGCTTGACGTGGCCTCGGAGACAAGTGCTGGTATTATGCTGGAGAGGCACAAGAAGAGAATTTTCGTATTGAGCCACGAGCCAGTGCCACCAAAACCACCGAGACGCGTTACCATGGCAGCACTCGTACGACGTGTGAGTATGCTAACGGCTGCCATGTCCAGCGGCTCGGCAAGAACGTTGTCGCCTTCGTTCGGGTCGCCATCTCCTCTTGACTCACCAACACCAGCAGAGATAAATAATTCGTCTGCTATTATCCCACTGGGAAGCGTGCTCGTGGGTATCTCGCAGTTCGGCATGATGCACGACTCGGTCGACACCATTTGGCACACGCTGCGCCAGAAGAAGGGGTGCTACAAGCAGGCCAAGCGACTAATTTTCCGTGCTCCGGCCGTCAAGGAAGGCAGTCTGAAGGTGAAATTCCGCGCTGCTGATGAATGGGTGCTCCATCGATGCCGCCTAGCAAACGGCAGATTCCACGTTGAGGATGCACAAAACCACAAGGGTGACATACTGGTGGAAGTTGCGCTGCGAGATTGTGAGGTTGAGCTGTTCAGCGACGATGACTGCTTCAACGGTATCAAACTCACGGTGACTACGAGCAACGCTTTGGTGCGCTCGGTCGTGTTCATGAACGTGGCTCTTGCCGACGATGCATTCATGTGGTTCGCCATGCTCCACATGGAGATCTCGGTGGCCCAAGACAGCTCGCTCTTCCCGTTAAACCCTGGACCGATGTTGAGCACCCTAGTTGGTGTACCTCCATCGGGAACACCATCAGCACGGGAGGAGAAGCTTGTTGCTGATCAAGCCAAAAGCTACTGTGACTGCACCATCGTGGGTACTCGCATAGAAGAGATCGAGAAATATGCACGAGAGCAGGAACGGATCTTGCGTGGTCTCGACGCTGAAGTTCGCAAGAAAATGGAGGTGGAATTTGCGCTCGAAGGTCTTCGAAAAGTTGAGTTCAATCCAGTGGTCAATGCTGAAAACTCAGCAAGCCTAAGCCCAGCTGACATCACGCGATTTTTCCAGCACTTGGACGCTGTCGACTCAGGTAAAGTATCATCGGCAGGACTTGTCTTCACCATGAAATTGATCACGAAGCACATTCGCGCGCGAAAGAAACACCATGGAAGCAAAGCTGTTCCTGAATCATCCGACTCGGAGCCGCTCGGTGCCTTTTTCGCTGCGTTGGAAGCATTTACCTCGGATGGCCGAAACCTTGTCTGTCTCACCCCGGATGAGTTTGCCACCGTAATGGCCAAAGTGACCCACCCTGCCGTAGTAGAGCTCGTGCGAAAGGAATCGCGCAACAATATCCAATGTATCTAAAACACATAATCCTTTGAGATTCATTTAGGATCGCCTCTATGATTCGGATAACTTTTCTCCCAGAAGCGGCTCCATCACAGCTTGGACTCCACCAGGCTTTGCATTTCCTTCAGCTCGTCAAACCAGTTGCTCCAGGCATTTAAATCTTCAGATAAATCGGGTTCCTACAACATACGAAGAGCAAAACACAAACCAGTAAGCTGGCAATGCAAAATGTTGCACGCCAGTGTACTTTACCTCCAGAACGAAGACCGCTCTGGGATGGGCTTCATCTCCTTGTTGAAGTTCCTTGAAGCCCAATGCAAGCAGGCACTGGTGTCCACCGGCATATTGTCCCAAGTCAGCGTGAAAGTGGGCATTGTCCTTTGGAATGTGTCGAAACGCAGCATTTTCCGGTGACAAGCAGATATTGCTCACAACAGCTAGTAGCTTCTGCAGAGATTGACGAAACAGCGCCTGCTTCCCCCAAATCCACGACATAAGCATTAGCGCTCTCTCTTCTCGTCACCAAACCAGTTATACATCGTACCTCACTGGCTGTACTATCCCTTAGCATTGCAATAGCTTTCTCAAGCCCCTCTTTTCCATGGGGGATTGAAGCATTCAACCGTTCACGCTCCTCCTCCTCTAGCTGCCGCTGCTGTTCCTCCTCAGCCCGTTCCTTCTCGCGCTGCTCTCGTTTCTTCTGCGCGGCAGCAGCCAACGCTTCAATCCTCCGTTGCTCTTCACGTTGCTCTTCTGCTTCTCGCTCACGATCTTCCAGCTGCAGCCGCTCCTGCTCCTGTTCCCGAGCCAGCTCTGCTGCACGTTGGGACTCCTTCGCCTCCCTCTCTCGAGCAGCTTGTTCCTGCTTCTTGGCAGCCTCTTCAGCCGTCAATTGGTTGATCTTTGCTTCCACCTGCAGACGCAGCGGAGCGTCCTCCTCCATTGCAACCTTCACCTCGTCGTAGCGACGCAGCAGATCTTGAACCTTGGCCAGCATTTTAGGACCGAACCGAGGCTGGTTCGTCACGGGGTCGACCATCGAGCAGCGCGCCCGGAAATTCTCCATCATATCGTCCATCTCGCCACCAATTGCAGACTGTAGAGGCACAGATAGAGATAATATTATAGAGTTAAGAGGGAATCCTAGTCGTGCAGAGCTACCGAGAACGATTGCGAAGTCAGTTCTGAGCGTTGGAAGACCGCGAACCCACCAAAATGAAGCTGAAGTTCTCTTCTAGAGTGACATGCGCTGTGTTGTCGACAGAGGACTGCTGGACTAGCGCCAGACGCGCCTCGAGAGCTTCCACGTGCGCCGTAGCTTGTCGGAATTCGCTCATTGTTGAGATACTTAGGTGACATAACGTACTTAGTAGAAATTCAGAGATGGCTACATTAAAGTGAAGCCACTAATACCATGCTAAATTTTATCAAAATACCATTTTCTATTTAAAAAATTATAAAAAATATCAAAAACAAAGTACAATAGGTAATATGATTAAATTTGATAAAAATTGTATCCGTCGAACCTGGAGAAATAGAGCAGCGAAGCGTTCGACGATCGGATGAAGTGAATTTTATTTAATTGTTTGCACGTTGCGGTGCCCACGGGGTGACAGCCATTTGCCAACTCGCCTCCAACACCTCAGACATCCTGGAAAATGTTCAAGCTGCTCGTCACGCTCGTAATCGTCGCGATCACATTCGAGAACACAAGTGCTGGAGATGCATCGCTAGCGGTCAAGTCCTTGCGAGGTCAAGAGCAGCGACTGCTTGAAGCTAGTGCGTCGGGGTCATCGCCGTCCGCCCACGGTGATGGAGACGCGGGCGACTCGCTGCACGAGAAGGAGAAGTGCAGCTGGTACGACCATTTCAAGTTCTGGAGCTGCTGCGGCTGGAGCTGCGAGTAGGACAGCGTCGAGCCGCACGGACACTTACTTGCATCTTGCAAGTTGCATGTATAAATCGACTAATTGCAAACAGGACAGAGCTCAGTTCCACTTTGTGCTTGCCCCGCAAAAAAACGTACCTGACTTTTCGTACATTCAGGTTGAGACCATGTCTTAGTTAAAGGGTGGAGAAGGCCAAATCATTTTGAGGGCTGGCGACAGAGCTTCTGTGGCAAGTGGCGACTAACGACAACTACAGACGAACACCAGCGCCGATTGCTGCCACTTCTTACACCGAGCGAGCATCGATCACCCATCAGTAGTGGCCGGCCACCCATGATAAAGACATTCTCACCAAGTACTCAGCTTCTATCTCTTGAGTACAAGAAGCTATCCGGATAATGCAATGAGCTTGTCCACGAACATCCTGCTGGTCCTGTAGACAGTCCGTTGCTCTAATCGTCCCTGCTCAATATTTCTTTCGAGCTTGCACTGATGCCACATCGTTCACGATCTATTGGGCACTTTACCTCCGTCCTAAACCGGGGTCACTACTTCATAAATCGCTCTTTCCCTACACAAAACATCGTTTCTCCTATCTACAATCGCGCCCTCATGGAAGACTGCGCAGACAGTCACGTACCACATGTCGTCAGCGGCCACCGCCCATACAAATCCCCATACAAGTCCCGACCATCACTCCATTCCGCATTTTACCGCCGCCATGGCTCCGTCCAAGGGGAAGCGCGGCCGCCGC
>JAIKVD010000918.1:0-13963 GCA_024679075.1 Phytophthora uliginosa
TTCGAAGGCCATGGCTGCTGGTTGTGTGGGGTAGTTACTGTAGTGACTGTGCTGCTGAGAGCAAATTCGAGAATGACACTTCCTGGCGCAGGCGCTTTAGCCAGCCGCCTATCTTGGTGCGCGGCCGCTGATTGGCCCATAGTGCTTCAATGCGATACGCCTGCGCTGCGTCCTGAAAAGAAAGGTGTCGGTGCCGCGTTTGTTGTCTCTGTACACAACTCTTTCGCGGCCAGCGACCCAGGATTACGCGGATATAACCTTTGAGACTTGATCGATTATTCGTTTGCGCGGGTCTCTTGACACGACGCTGAGACACAGCCCGCGCTGATTATGGGATTTCGCTCGACAAAAAATAGGACGGACCAAAATTAGCCGCTGCAATGGCTTTCAGCTGGCGCCGATGTCCGGGTTTGGACAGTCGGCACCGCCGGCTGCATGGTGTAGCGCAGATACAGTACTGGACCTAAGTCCGGGTGGCAGCTTTATTACCGCGCGCCAGCCGTTTCCGCGAGTCTCAGCTGACGGCCGCAGATGGAAAAAATGTTGTGGCTGGAGACTGCGGCTGGCCAAATTTGCTCCTTGTGACAGAGCAGCAGAGGGCCGGCAGGTGGTCAGAGGTGGTCGGCAGCGCGAGCTCAACAGCGCAGCCCGAACTGTGAGCGCTGTACAGTATTAGCTGTTCGTGGCAAGCGAGTTCCGGCGGGCGGAGCAGTCAAAAGCCAGCACATCAAGGCAGAGCGGCCCAAAAAGTCGATTTTTGCTCCGATTTGAGACGACCAACACTCTGGCCGCAGGCGCGTATCTCGCGTTAGCTAACGCGAGTGGTTTGCGCTCCGATTCTGAGCCCCCGACCTTTAGCGCCTGAGCGCGGAGGCAAAGCAAAGCTGAGCAGAGCTGCAGCGCGAGTGGTGTCTACTTATGCTGATGCTGCTGCTGTCCCTTGACCTGTGGTGCCCCTCTCCGCCGGCGCCGCCGCAGGATAGTGTGTCCCAAGCGGCAGAAGCGACTTAATTATGGGACGCGTGATGGGCGGACAGTGATTGCGCACCGCAGATCAGCGACTTATGCGCAAGGTCCCACTCCCGGAATCAAAGCGTGCACTGCGTCAGTCTTACCCTGCTCAGCAGGCTGCTGCTACAGTACAGTACGTGTATATACTGCGGGCCCATGGCCGCCCCATTGCATCGCCGCCGTGTGCGGGCCCCATTGCAGCGCGGCAGAAACACTGCGCTGCTCGGAACGCCCAACGTGTCGGTGGTGGGGCGGTGCCGCGGTGGTGCCAACGCAGCGGTGACAGCAGTCCAGAGAATAGGTTACCGTGCGTTGAGACAGCGGTTTAATGAAGTCACCGGAGGTCTTGCCGCGTGTCGATTATCGATTACCGTGCGTCGAGGCACGCACGCCGCGCTGCAACGCGTGTATTATACTGTAACCTAACTTGTAATTCACTGCCGATTCCAAGTGTAGGCAGCAATTTGGCTGGTAGCTTCCAGCAGCGAGATATGCCGCCTTGGAGCACGGGTTGAAGCTATAATAGCACTGCGTCTGCTGACATGTGAACTCACCGAAGATCTTGCCATGCGTCAGTGTATGATCACGACGGATTTCGAGCGTGAACGCCACGGTGCCATCATCACACGCATAGCACCTGCATCTCGCTTCTCGCAGACCGAAATCCATCCCAGCCTGATGAGTTCGTCTGCCCAGCGTTGCCGATCCATCTTCTTGGATTCTAGCCGCCGCCGCGTTCAAGAGCTTCGCAGATTGCGACCATGACGCCTCCGCTGGCGCACGCGCGCGACTTCGGCGCGGGCCGTGGCTACGCACAAGTTGAACGGCTGATGGAGTTGAAGAGGGACAGGGAACTGTGCCGGAGTCTGTTCTACCATCGACCACAGAGCAGAGCACGACGGAGACTCGGGAATGCTGAACCAAATCGACAACTTGAAATCGACCATCCGCCCATCAAGTCCGAAGAATCCGATTTCAGCAGTGGCAGACGTGATGCCGACTGACACAAGAAATAGCGGCACGAAAGTGTTGTCTGAGGCTGAACGCCCATTTTTGGCGTCGATGAAACCCCAGGAACCACCGCTTCAATTCAGCAGAATGTCAAGTAACGGGTCCGGTAACGAGATAGCACTCGAAAACCCTCCAGGAACTGAGGAGAGTTCAAGCGCATGTCTGCATGCACACTGCTACGGATATGGTTTCTAACTTCTACAGCACATTGACTTTACGGCGAATGAGCTCGAAAAGTGCCTAGCAAAGTGAGCTGAATTGACCTCACAGAATACCAAACTTTTCCAACGATTACGCGAAGAAAAGGAAGCCAACAAGCAGTATCTAACGGATACGCAGGAGCTGCAAAAACAACTCAGCGCGAGAACGGATGCAAACTCGGAGCTAAATCACACCCTGAAGCAGTACCAAAGCCAAGTTATCAGGCAGTGGAACGCGCGTCTCAACAGGAAAGTGGCGGCATTCGTGTATTTCGTTGGGTTAGTTTTTGCCGCCTGGTGCATACACATACTGCTGAACGAGCGAGTTGTCCTCCAGGCTCTTTACGAGTTCATCGCACGAACAATTGCCATCTGCACCAATCAGGTCCTCTACTACGCAATTTAAATCGCCGGCTGGTACCAGCGGGTCCCCGAAGAAACTTGCGACGGCAGCGATCGTTGTCAGAGCAAAAGTCAGCGCGTCAGGGGATAAAGCCCCTTCGAATCCGGGCGAGCTGTCCGCATCGCTTGCGAATTGTAGCGCAGCTTGGAGCTTGACGTCGAGAGAGCCACGAAGCAAAACCGAAGCACCAATAAGCAACTGGATCGCGAGGATTCGCTCGTCGCCAGTGCGGTCCATCAGAGTGAACAATCGATCGAAGATTGCGCGGTCCGACGCTGCAAAATTGACGTTATTCAGTGCCTCCTCGAACTCGTCGCAGCCCAGATCTGCTTCTCGCGTTGCCAACTCGCCCTCCTCTCTTGAATCTTCGGAGCACCAAATGGCTTGCAACGCCTGGAGCTGCACCAATGTGACTGCAAATAAAACGAAATACACATTTACATTAGTTCGTGACGATAAATTATGAAATCATTTTGAGAGCTGTTCAACTTGCACGTACACTGTGTTATCTCCGCGACGGCGGCCACAGCCAGTGGACTGTCCTTGCTGTTGCCGCCTTCCGCAGGCTGTGAGATCGCAACGCCCATGGCTGGGAAGTATGGAGTTGGAGAGTCTTCCCCGACGCTCCAGATCGAAGCGTCGCCTAGTAGGTAACGGCTGACTATTATTATGGACAAGATGAACGCCGATATCACCCCACGCAAAGCTCGTGTGCACACTAGGATGCCCGATCGATTTGCACTATGAGTGATATAGCTTGAAGATGGCTACACCCAACTTCAAACTTGGTCAATACAAAATCCAAGTAGCTTGTATTTCAGCCAATGGCGGCACAGGACGTCCTCGAGCCGTTACTTGGACGGGAAGGGCCGTTAGCACAACGGAACTCCTTGCTGGAGGGCTAAATGCGACACTAAGTGCTGCGTGAATCCACGTACGTCGCTGAATTCTTATCTCGGAGAGTGAGCAAGTGAGCGGTGCAGGCACCGTCGGTTTCTTTCAATCGCTTGATCGAGTCAGGCCACCACTCGCTCGCGGGAAGATCAGCCGCGTTGGTTTGCCCACGCCAAGGCGAGATCTGCCACGTGCACGTGCGGTCCATGGAAAGCGATGCAGGGGCCTCCTCGGCTACAGTCGCCAAGGTGGAGCCCCGTGCGGCGCCGGTGACTGCGGTGGAGCCCCGCGTCGCCTTCCTGAACGACAAGGAGGCCAACCAGCAGCTCATCACATCCAAGCAGTACGCGCGCAACGTCATGGTGACCTCCAAGTACACGGCCGTGAGCTTCGTGCCCAAATGCATCTTCGAGTTCTTCCGAGTCGTAGCCAACGTCTACTTCCTGCTGATCTCAGTGCTCCAGGTGCGTAAAAAAAACTCTCGTTAGTCTCTTTATTGTATCAATGCTGACGATTCCTCGTGACTATTTAGCTGGCGACACCGTGGTCGCCGACGAATCGATTCACGACGGCTGGTCCTCTGCTATTTGTCCTTCTAGTGACCATGGTAAAGCAGGGAAGCGAGGACTTCAAGCGTCACCAGGCGGACGAGAAGCAGAATCGCCGCTCTTGTCGGGTAACTACATGTAGCCTCTTTGGCGAGGTTTTGAGCCCAACTTACCCAACGGTGCTGAACGAGAGTGTGTACTTGTTCCAACTAGATCATCAACGCAGGTGGCCAAGTCGAGATGATCGCGTGGCAGGATCTACAGGTCGGTCAGCTCGTGTGCGTGGAGAACCACGAGGAGCTGCCTGCGGACGTGGTGATTCTTGCCACTTCCGAGGAAGAAGGTCGGTGCTTCATCGAGACGTCGAATCTGGACGGTGAGACCAACCTCAAGCGCAGGATAGCGGTCAACCCGACGGCGCAACTTGTCGGTTGGCGCGAGCTTCACGGCGATCCTTTATCGCAAGAATCTGTGTGTGCTTCAGCGGTGCGTCGACTACGCGGATCAGTGGAGCACGAGCAGCCCAACAATCAACTTTACACCTTCACGGGGCGCCTGCTACTCAATGAAGGCGATCGAGGCGAGACCGCCGTGCCGCTGGGTCCTGAGAATTTGCTTCTACGAGGGTGCAGCCTACGGAGTTGCGCGTTTATCGTCGGGCTCGTGATCTTCACGGGCAGTGAGACCAAACTGCTGCAGAACTCACGCGCTGCGCAGTCAAAACAGAGCAAACTCTACCGCTCAGCGAACCGATGCATGCTGTTGATCTTCACGACCATGTTTGGGCTCTGCTTGGCGAGTGCGATCGCAGCGGCGTCCTGGAGCAGACGCAACGCCAGTCGCGTGTGGTACCTGCCTTTCATCAAGGAGGGGGACGGCGCGGACGACTTCATCGTCAACTTCTTCACCTTCCTCATCCTCTACAACAACCTCGTGCCCATTTCGCTCTACGTCTCGCTCGACATCATCAAGGTGCTGCAAGCGAATCGGATCACATCGGACGCGAACATGGTGTATGAAGGGACCCACGCCGTGGCGCGCACCTCGGAGCTCAACGAAGAGCTCGGGCAGGTTGAGTACGTCTTCAGCGACAAGACTGGCACGCTCACGTGCAACGTCATGGAGTTCCGCAAGTGCTCGATCGGAGGCATTTCGTATGGATTCGGCACGACTGAAATCGGTCGAGCTGTAGCTGCGTTGGCTAGTGAAAAACCGCATGCAATCTCGGGCGCTACGAAGCAGACACCGTCTCCAGCGAAGGCGAAGATCAACCCGCTGGGGTTCAACGGCGAAGGGAGCGAGAGCGCAGTACGACTCGACATTAACTCGACGGACGACGTCCGTGAGATTGTATCGCCCGCAGGACCAGTCCACCCTCCGACACAGAGTGAGGAAGGCAGCGACCCGAAAGACGCCCAAGTTCACTTCGATCCTAACATTCACTTCGATGACCCCGGTCTACTGCGAACATTGTACGCCGGTGGGAAGCAAGGCGAGCTCATTCACGAGTTCCTGACGCTGCTGTCAATCTGCCACACTGTGATCCCCGAGACGGACTCCAAGACGAGTGCTGTCACGTATCGTGCATCATCCCCCGACGAGGAAGCGCTGGTGAAGGCCGCGAAGTGCCTCGGCTACAACTTCGTAGCTCCTGCACCGCTCATGAAGGTTGAAATCTCTCGCAAGCAGTCGCTGCTGCCACCCCACACGAAGACACAGCATAAGCAAGAGCCTACGGCCAAGTGCTACACGATTGTAAACGTGAACGAGTTCAACTCGACTCGGAAGCGCATGTCGGTAGTGGCTGTGGACGAGGAGACCCACGAGTACATTTTGTACTGCAAAGGAGCCGACAACATGATGCTCGAACGTGCTGCAACCGGTCTGAACGATGGTGACGCTGTAGCACACGCCAAACTTGTTGGACATCTCAAAAACTACGCGCGTGAAGGACTGCGGACGCTGGTGCTTGGTCGACGTGTACTCAGTACGGAAGAGTACAAAGAGTACAATGAAGTGTATATTGAAGCCTCGACGTCACTCGAAGACCGCGAAGCGAAGCTGGATGCGTGTGCTGAGCTGGTGGAGCGGGACATGCAGTTGCTAGGCGTGACAGCTATCGAGGATAAACTACAGGACGGCGTTCCCTCCGCCATTTTCGACCTTGCTCAGGCCGGAATCAAGGTCTGGGTGCTCACAGGAGACCGCGAGGAGACAGCGATCAACATCGGACATGCCTGTCGGCTGATCAACGACAAGATGCAACTGCTGTATGTGAACGCTGAGCGAATTGACGCGTTGATCGCCCAACTCGACGCATTGCACGAGACGCCCGAGATCCAGCGCCTCATTCGAGGCGACCAGGTAGCCGAGAACCTCGCCATGGTTTGTGACGGCAAAGCGCTCGTGCACATTTTCCCATTGCGCGACGCCCGCGTCAAGATGTCAGCGGAGGCCGTCGAGCGTGTTCAACTGCTGAGCGAGAAGCTGCTGGACATTGCACGTGTTTGCAAGGCGTTGATCGCGTGTCGAGTGAGTCCGTCGCAGAAGGCGGAGATCGTGCAGCTCGTACGCAAAGGAGGACTCAACGGCAAGGCACAGCCGATCACGCTCGCGATCGGAGACGGAGCCAACGACGTGAGTATGATCCAGACGGCGCATGTCGGCGTCGGAATCTGCGGCAAAGAAGGCGTGCAAGCTGTGAACGCGAGCGACTACGCCGTGGCTCAGTTCCGGTTCCTCACTCGGTTGGTTCTGCTCCACGGTCGCTGCAACTACAAGCGCGTGTGCAAAGTGATCCGCTACTCGTTCTACAAGAACATCGCGCTCGTCATCAGCCTCTTCGTGTTCAACTTCTTCAACGGACAATCGGGGGCTCCGCTCTTCGAGAGCTTCGTGATGGCCGGCTGGAACTTCTTCCTGGCGCTTCCGATCATCGTCATCGGCGTCTTCGACCAGGATATCCCCGAGGTTGTGGTCTTGAAGTTCCCGCAGCTCTATCGACGCGGCCAGTTCGACAGCGACTTGAACATGCGCGTCTTCGCGCGGACGATCATCAATTCTGTCGGCCACGCGCTCATTTGCTTCTTTGGATGCTACGCCGGCACTTTGCTGGCGTCGCAGGGGCTGTACGTGCTGGGAACGCTGTTTTACACTGCGCTGCTGGGCACCATGAAGCTCAAGGTGGTGCTGCTCGCGCTCAACTGGAATAAATATCACTTCGCAGTCATGACGTTCAGTGTCGGGCTGTTCATCTTCTTCTTGCTGGCGTATCCGCATTTCACCTTCATGAGCTACGACATGTATGGTGTACCCGCGCACATGATCCGGCTGCAGCGCTACTGGACTCTGCTGTTGCTGTGTCCTGTAGCTGCGATGACGATCGACTTTACGGCTACCGCCGCGCAGCAGCAGTTCCGACCGAGTGCTGAGGACATTCTACGGGAGCGATTTCGCTCCAACACGTCGAAGCGCGTGGGTGACTCGGTAGCCTCCATGTCCGTCCCCCTCGAGTCAAGTTCCCCGTCGATCGACAGACTCTTCCTAGCGGGACAGTCCATCGACGAAGACAACAAGAGCGACAGTAAAGACAGCAAAGACTGCAAGCCCACGACGTTCGTCGTGACAGCTCAGCCACCATCACCCAGTCGACGACCCGGCAGCAGTAGCAATCTACCGCTCTACGATTCATTCAAGGCGAGTCTGCCCCATCCTGAAGCCCGTACGTGTCTCGCAGTAACTCGAAGGTGAACTCTGCATGACCGACTTCGTTTGTACTGATGTAGGGAGCAGCTTCGCCTTCAATGGACTCGATGAGCCCTCAAACAGACATGCATCGGGTGACCTACCGGCTCAAGAGGCCGTGACCACGCGCGTGCTCAGCTTCCAGCGCAATCGCCGACCAAGTCGCACCAGCTCCTTGGGCCGCCTGCCAGCAGTGGTCGTAGCACCGGAACTCTCGTCCATGTCGCGCCGAGACAACACCAAGTAAGTCCGTAGCGACACGGATCTCAATTCAACCTACAACAAGTACAGGTAGTTGTTGTGTACTTTGTTCGTAAGTTTTAGTTGAGATGTTTGGCAAACGTGTACTGGCAACGGCGGCGCATCATTTGGGACCGAGTGGCTTGCTGGGTATACCTCGCTCTCTTGGCAGCAAGTCGGTCCTTGGTGCCGGGACGCAGCACGAGTCCCCGTGTAGCATTGACAATCACCGTCACGTCTTCAACCTGTGACTCTTGTTGGGGAAAATCTTCCTCTTGCTCACTTCCGTCCTCTCGGTTGTTGTCGAGACTTCCGTGGCGAGGACACTGGGGACTGAACTCGAGGTCGTCAGTGTCGTTCTCGAGATCATCGTTGCATGTACACCGAGGCTTGGGCTTCTCCGTGCGGAACAGAGGCGAAGGAGCTGTGGCAGATCGATCTCCGTGCGTTTCGAGATGCTCAACGTATCGTGGACAGAAGCTTGAATCGTCCTCTTCACCGTCAGCATCTCGTTCTCGCCGAGGCCTCTTGGACGTCAACGCTGTGAATATCGAGCGTGGGGAGCTCCCAGCTACCGTCCGACCCTCGACGCCGTCTTCCAGAAGCGTACGAGGAGGTTTAGCCGCGTCGTGAAGCATCCACTGCGGCTCACGCGACGGAATTTTGACGGGGAGAGGCACCGCAGCAGTAGGCGATAGCGGAGCACTCGTCGTTTTGCTGAGACCTTTGTACGGTGAACCACCTAGCACCAATTCATGGTACTCCATCGGTAGCGTCGTGAGCTCCGATACACTGGAAGGGGGCTCTGGGGGGACCATGGACGACGCCACGCTGATTGTCGGGGGGTTCGGATCAAGATCCTCTTGCTCTGTTGGCGGGGTAGTAGGAGATACTGGCGCCGTCACCGCTGGAATAGTCACTCGCTGGGGACTACATGCAGATTCAGGAGGAGGAACAGCCCTGGCAAGGTCGTCGTCAGGTTCGTGGTCGAATTCCACGTCCCAGGGCGACACTGTGAAGTCGTTGTAGCCGTCGTCGGGCGACAGCTTCCGCGGCTTCTTCGGGGTCAAGTTACGCCTCGAGTGAGACCTGAATTCCTTGCCAGGTAGAGGGAACCACAGAGGTGTCGCTCCTTGTTGCAGTGCGCGCTCACCGACGCTACGAGAGCCTGCTATATTCCACTGTGTGCGAGCGATGATCTCGGCTTGCAAGCTCCCTGTCAAGTACCCCGTCGTCTTATAGCTCTCCGAGAAGTCTGGTCCTGGGCCGCCGCGACCGGCACTTCCTTGCCCTCGTCGACGCGATTTACCACTACGCGCTCCGCTCCGGCCTCGAATCCCCGAGTCAACCAGCACAGGCGGCAGCAGCCTCTTGGCGGGGGACGCATTGTCCTCAAACGTGTAGAACGGTAGGGACGGATTCACCGGCAGCACGTCTGCTTTGTTCCGCATACGAGACGCTGTTCCAACGTTCGTGAGCTCATTCCCCGGCGTGTCAAACCCCATTCCAGAGACGTATTCGCGCGGGCCGTGCGCCTCCGACTGCGTGTCGTTTGATAGCGACTTGATGGCCGATTCCTCCTCTTCAGCAGCACCGTAAGGGTTAACTTTCTTCTCAGTAGCTTCCTGGTTGTCGGAGGAACTTTGCGAAGGTTTTGTCGACCCCACCGCAAGCGCTGTGAGGCGTTTGTTGGTCACTTTCGCTTGAGCTGAGCCCTCGAAAATGACGCCCCGGTCACCCCTTTGCTTTGTCCTTGACGATGGCATTATCGACCTTCGAGCTCCTCGAGAACCACCTCGGGAAGCATCAGACTTGAGATCGTTGGCTGGTGTTAATTGGGGTGCTGAGCTTGTCAATGCGCCGTGTAGACCCCCCGCTGGAAGGCCGGCCACGCCTGGGTTTTGACCCGTCTTGGGTGCTCCAAGTGCTGCGGTGAAGAGCTTGGTCTGACGTTGTGGTTTCTGCTGTGGAAGTGCTGCTATGGGTCGACCGATAGTGAGCGAGACGCTGCTATTCGGGACCCCACTGCTGGCCGGAGCGTCTTCGACGATGACTGGAGTCCGCGGCTGCGCTGACCTCAACCGATGCATAGCCACAAAGGCATTCACGCCTTTATCCGCTTCGACGTTTGATAGTCCAAACTCCCGCACACTTGTCAAGGGCGTCCTGTTCCTCGCAGATGTAGTCCGAGATTTCGCACTTGACTCTCTCAGCGTATTCTGCTCCTCCTTGTCGTTGCCAGCAAACCCAGCAAAGCTTCCTAACCCGCCAAGACCGAGCGTGATGACACTTGCACGTCGCTCTCGAGATCGCGGCCGGTCTTCTGGAACGGGGTCTGGGGCGGAATGAACGATCTGAGGCGGTGGCGGTGTCTTGGCACGAAACGTTTGCAGCACTTTGGTCGCGATGAACCCCATCGAATGGGTCGGTGTCGTTGGCGGTGGCAACTGCACTGGTAGATCAGCGTCTTCCTCTTCGTCCTCGTCGTCCTCGTCGTCCTCATCCTCACCGCTCGAAAGTTCCACTTCGTCGTCTACAACCTCCAACGGAGCGAGCTCTTCTTCCGATGAGGAGGACTCTTCATCGTTGTCGATCGCCTTGATCTGCGTGAGTGGACGTAGCAGTCGTCGCTCTTCGCTGTTCGGGTCCTGCTTCGCTCGCCGCACAGTCACCCTCAAGACCAACGTCCGCAGGAACGCGATATACTCGTCCACGTCGATCGTGTCGCACCAGAGATCAGCCAACTCGAAGACACTGTCGAAGAAGTTGGCGAAGGCCATGACGGGTTCCCCTTTGCTGTCACGATGCCAGTCTTCTTGAATTGTCTTCTCCATCCGCCGAAGACGGCGCTTAGTGGCGTCAGGTTCCAAGCACCTCCCAATGCGTCGGAAGAGCGAAGCGTAGCCGTTCTGGTCGATACACCCCATCTCGTCGCGTGGGAGCTCGACGGCCCAAAGCTGCTTGACTGCATCAATGACATCCGGGTGGTTGCGCAGACTGAATCGAAGCGCTAGTGCCTCTGGGGTGTAGTTGATGAGCTCTTGAGCGTCGTGTTCAGTTCGCGCTCGACTGTACAAATCTTCGGTTAGGAGGACGGGGCCATCTTCCCAGTTTTTGAGCAACCCGCGAGCTTTAAGCAGAGCCTCCTCTTGTAGGTGCTGGTACTTCTGTCGCTTGAGCGTCTGCAGCCGAGCAGCTTTGATGGTGAAGTTGAGCTTGAGCCAGAGCACACTCGACGACCTCGAAGACCTCTGCTTCCAGCTTCCTTGACGTCGAAAAGTTGCTTCAGTCGTGGCGACAGGAGCCCCTCGACGACCAGCAGACTTCTTTGGCCTCTTCTTGTCCATGTTGTCGGTGAATTGTTACACTCCAAGACAAGGTCCTAGCGCAGCACTGTTGAGTGTTCGCCAGCATTCCGCTATAAATATTGAGGATAGAGATGAACTTTGTATATTATTTGCAGACTTGTGGTTGAGAATTTAGGGTAAGAAGTACTTAGTATCATGCACACTGGAGGCAACAACGCCTTGTCCAGCTTCAGGGTTTTCTACTGGACGAGCTGAGCCGCCCGCTGTCCAGTCTCGAGCTCGAAGTGGTGATTGAAGATTGTCGCGTCAGTCCGCCGGCTTGCACAGCATCGTAAGTCCACGAGTTCCTGGCGGCTGCAGTTGGTTGAATCTTCTGGTAGGGCATGAGGTTGTCGTCTTCGTGCTCGGACTTGGTCACGCTGTTCCGGCGTCTCCACGAAGCCTGGACAGCCTGCGAAACCTTCGGACTCATGACCAACGACGGCCTCGCGCTGTGAACCAACAGCGCGGTGCTCATGGACATGACAGGCTCCGGCTTGAAAACCTTGTTCACCGCCAATTTACCCGGCGACATCTTGAGCTTCGACGACTGCGGCTGGATCTGCGGGGCGATATTCTTCTTGGTCTTGTTACCGAGCTGCACGTGGCGTACGTGTGGTGGCTTTGCTATCGGACTTTCCTTGGGGATGAGAGCTGGGTTCGAGCCGTTGGATCGGATCAACGACAGCAGCTTGCGTGCACCCTCGCGGACCACCGGCTTGTGAGTGCCCGTACGAAGAGCCTCGAGCTGCTGCAACAGGAGTTTGTTGGCGAGGAAGGCCGGAATGTATCGCCCCGCAAACGGTTTGATTTCCACCAGCATCTGCATCAAGACGAGCGCCTTCGCTCGCACTTGCCATGAGTGCTGCGTATCGTCATCCTGCAGTCGCGCGGCAAATGCTGCGGCCACATTCGCCGCGTCAAGCCGTGGAATCTGCGCAAGAAGCCGCCGCACACTTTCAGCATCAGGAATGCCCTGGATACCTCCGGGTGGCGTGCACACAGCTACGAGCTTGGACTCGTATCCGTAGAGTTTGACGGCGGCTTGGGCGCAGTCAAAGCTACAGAGAAAATTCGTCAGCGACCATCGCTTCAACACGTAGAGAGCAGATAACACTCACTTCTCAAGCTCGGCGTCAGGCGTTAAGCCCACCCAAGCCTTGCGAACCGA
Source organism: Phytophthora uliginosa (assembly GCA_024679075.1). NCBI lineage: Eukaryota > Oomycota > Peronosporomycetes > Peronosporales > Peronosporaceae > Phytophthora > Phytophthora uliginosa. Next base: position 12,570 of record JAIKVD010000918.1, read on the forward strand.
CTTGGGGACGGGCTTAATGGTCTGGCTTTCGTCTGGGCCATCTCGCGTGTCGTACTCCTCCTCGTTCTCGAGCAGCGCGGACCGCTTGTCCGGCGAGAAGTCCTGATAGTCCCAGTCCTCACTACATGTATGACAGTCAACTCGTTTAGTCAATTTGCGCCTAAGGATCGTGAGCTGACATGGCCAACGCGTCAACTCACATGGCCTGCTCGACCTGGTGCATGTACTTGTCCTTGAGCTCGTCCAGGTAGTGCATGGCCTCCTCCATTTTGCCTTGAGCTTTAGCTAGTGAGTTGCTTCCAAGACGGTTGATTTCGAAATACCCGTCGCTTTGGCACTTCCATCGAGCGATTTCGGCGTTTCACCACCTCACGCCCAGTACGCGATGGCTTGCGCTCCTCGCCAACTCATTGGCGATGCCTCCTCTGCCTCTTGTCGGCCACGGACTGGAGCTCGATGCCTTCAACTGGATAAGGTCAACCTTAACGGTAACGATAATTTTGGCTCACCTTGCGAATCCGATATGGCTACACTCATCAGACACCGTCAATAATGGAACTAAAATGGCTGCATTAAAACTACCTACGGACACCAGACGTGCACGGATGGAGAGCTCTATCCTGCTATCGTTGTATCTGGCTAAGCTCCTCGCGACTGCACTCCGCCTGGGCGACTCGGCCAAGCCAGCGAGCAGCACGACAACACAAATCTGCCCCTGACCCGCCGCGTTAAAAACCTTTTGCCAACGTGTCTGCATCTCCGTCCTCCTGTTGCTGTCTGCTTCTCTTCTCGCCGCACTGATGCCATCTCATCCAGCCCAGCCCAGCCCAGCCGTCCTCTTCTTACTTGTTGACATCGAGCTTGAGGTAGTCGTTGTCGAAGTGGTGCAGCCGCACATAGCCGTCCTCGGCGCCGGACGCGTAGCTCTTGCCGTTGGGGTGGAAGGCGATGGTGTTGATGGGGCCGAAGTGGCCCTTGACGCGGCCGAACTCCTCCTGGAAGACCATGTGGAAGAAGCGGGCCTCGAACTTGCCCACGCGGCCCGACGTGGTGGTGACGCTCATGGCCTCCTGGCCGCCGCCCAGCACCACGTGCTCCTTGATGGGGGAGATAGCGGCCGAGTTGACGGGGCGGTCCGTCTCGTACACCTTGAGCACCTTCATGGTCTCGACGTCCAGCAGCTTGGCCGTGTTGTCCTTGGACGACGTGATGGCCAGCGTCTTGCTCTTGTTGAAGGCCACGTTCGTGATCTCGCCCGAGTGGACGTCGTGGCTCTCGAGCAGCTCGCCCGTCTCCGGGTCGAACAGCTTGATGCGGCCGTCGCCGCCCGTCGTCATGATGGCCTTGTTGAGCGGCGTCCAGTAGGCGCCCGTGATGCGGCCCTCGTGGCCGTG